>WYDI02039973.1:19712-32260 GCA_009867235.2 Psittacus erithacus
CTGATTACTTTTTGTAGAGCATCTTGTCTTTTCTCTTGGTCGCAGCTTAAGTCAGTCATTACCTGTCAATTTGTATTCCCTGGGAATAGTTCTCAGAGAACATCATGTCATGCTGAACAGCCCCATCCTGTTTATCTTTACATCAGTGTTCAGCTTCAAGAAATGTAATGAGGTAGGAAAGGAGCTATCTGATATCTGGCTTCATCTGCAAGTGTGTTGTAGTCTGCAGTACTGAGAGCTCCTATGTTGGGTCCCTATGTTGCTTTTCAAGAGTAACCAAAGACAAAGGTATAGTGTGTTCTGTCAGTAGCAGGATGCAAAATCTTTCTAGAAGGGGGCATTTACTCTTTATGTCTTCATTTTATCTTATTTTTTGATGATTTATACCAGAATTTCCAGGAGAAAGTGTTTCAGTTGCTGCTTTGCTGATCAGTCACAGTTTTCCCAAGGCCACTGAAAGAAGTGCAACCAGGTGTACAGTAACAGAAGAGTACTGGTTATGGTCTCAGTGCAAGATCCTAGGCATGTTATTTAAGGCCTTTTGATGTGAAACTGTTGAAAAACGTATCCTGATTTTGAATGCTTTGAAATTCAAATGTGTTGTAGGTGCTCAGTCCCACTATAAAGCCTCTAGGTCTCTTAGGCTAGGCTGAGTGCTTGATGATTACTTTAAGTAGTCTTCTCCACTTAGCAAACCACCACAAATCTTACTTAGAAATGCCAGCATACACACTTGTAAAATATGGGTATGATGACGCAGACTGGAGCTTGTAAGAAGTGATGGAAAAGCTACTTCTTATGGCTCTTTACTTGGCTCTCATTGGTCTTCTCCAAACACAGCATATTAGCCAAATTACCTGCAGTGCCTCCTACTAACGCAAAGTGTGCTCAAGGAATAGCTAGAGATATTTCATATCCCCTAACAGCATCCCTTTACAAGCAGAGATAAAGCTCCCTTAAGATGTATAAAATCCTGCAGTAATCTCTTTCTTTAAGAGATCTTTAAATCTATCGTATGCAGCGATTGACTAGAATGTCCCAATTAGAGTTGCATACAGAGAGCTTGGAAGGAATGGATTTAATGATTTAGTTAATTGCCCATCCTGCTTGGCTCAGATGGGTACATACCTACCAGTTATATTTAGCTGGCAGGTGTTCCTTTCTTCTCTGTCCTTTGGACTTCTTGTTCCCTGTGCTGTTACTCAATCAAGGCTTATGCAAAAAAAATAAGGATAAATAAAAGAAATGAGTAAGACGCTTAAGCATCTAACAGTGAAGCAGTGGAAGGTACATTAGGAGCACTGAACATCTGACCTCTACTTCAGATACTGCTGCATGCCTTGTTGGAAAGCTGAGAGAGAGGAATTTAGACCATGATAATTAAAGGATTGACTCACACTCAGAGTTTTTTGTTTGTCTAAATATATCATTTAGGTAACATTTAGGTCATTGGTGGCTGTGCAAAATGTTGGTAATTTGATGTATGCCCTACTTCAGGGTATATCTACACGGCAGGAAAGCTTTCTTGCCACATTTTTAAAGACTGGGTGCCACAGTGTGAGGCAGAGAAGTGACTTGGCTCATATGGCTGAAGAAGTCTGGTCTGGGCTGCAATTCAGAGCTAAGTCTCTTGAACAGTGAACAGGAAACTTTTCCATTTATCAAACTGCCAGCTCTGACTTCATGTCACTGGAATATGGTAAATGAAGCTAAAGATATTGGCCAAAGACATTTAGAAACAGACTGTGTGAAGGTACAAGTCCTGTGGCTCTCAAGATGCCTCTGCAAGATACTGGATTACCAGAAGTCTTCTGGAGCAGAAGAAAAAGGAGAGATTCAGATAGGGTTTTAAGAGTTAGGTTTAGGCACAAAAATCATGACGAATGGGACTTGCGGATAAATCTTCAGATGAGTTTTGATTTTTATTAACCAGTGGGCTAAGACCTCACTACAGAACATACACACAATCTCGGTGTCAAATTCCTTGCTTTAGTTCCTCCTTTCTGTTATCTGAAGATGCACTTATCTCTGTAATTTAGTGAGACAGGTGCTGTGGCCATGGATTATGGCAGCCCATGGGAAGTCAGAATTGCATGAACTATGCCAGCTTGCAGATACACTGCCAGCTCTGCCAGCTTGCGTGGACAAGGGTTTGACCTTGCTGTTCTGCTTTGGGATGTCATTCTGAATGCCAGAGCAGAACACACTGAACCCGGGCTCTGTGGCTGTCCTTAGATTCTCCAGAGATAGAGAATAATCTTTTACCCTTCTGTCCATCAGTGAATGAAGCCAAAGGCTAGACACTCTGACTTCTGCCACCTGAAATCCTGGGAAGGTTGCCATAATAAACTTTGTCTCATCTGCCTTTCTAGCTTTACTGCTGCCTAGCACAGCACTGTCCACCCAAGGCCCTTCAAAGTCAGAGAGTCCTCAGATTGTCAGGCTGAAGATGTGGCAATGAAGTTTCCATGTTGTGTCCCGCTTCTGTCCCTAACCCAATGACCGGGTTTTTTTCATGTGTGTTTGTGTGCATAAATCACTTTAAATACCTGGTGCCATTATAAAACACCTACCTGTTGACCTCGGTGGGACATCATGAGGCTTAATTAAATGCTTGCAAAGCATTCTGCCATGCTGAGATGCAAGGTGCTACAGAAGGTAAAATGTTATCACAAATAGAAAGGTGATCACACTCTAAGAAAGTGTCTCCATAAAAACGTGTCTGCTGTAGTGACTTTCTGTTGCACTCTGCAGGCACAGTGTAACTCATGAACTCTAAGCGATTGTCCCCAAAAGGCAGGTCCTTGGTTGACACAAGAAGCTGTCTCACACAAAGCAAGTAAATTATGAGAGTAAGACAGATAGAGAGCCAGAAGTTGGGATTAATTCTGCTTGGGTTTTGTTTGGTTTTAATTGTGTACCTTTCTGTGGTTAAGAGCTGAGCTGTCCACTTAATCTGTCTCTTTAACCAGAGGAAATAAATGGGCTCTTTTGCCACAATCCCACAGGCTGATTTTGGGTCTTTTTTGAAGAAGTATGAGTTTTTCCCTAGATTGTTACTAGAAAGTTTTAGGCCTTTAATTGTATCTGTATATCTACACTGTATATATCTATGTTTTGAAGCATGAACCCAGTCAGCCAACATGCTGTAGAAAGATCTGGGGAATGAACATAGAGCCCTCTTGCAGTAAAGAAACTTTGTGTGTAATCACGATGGGTCTGTCATTCTGCAGCGTACCCGAAGTGCTGGAGTATGTCAAAGTATCACCAGTGAAGGTGAAATGTGGTTCATGAGACAGTGAAGCTAACCTAATCTCAGCTACTTAGTCTGAAAATGACTTTCACAGAGCTTATCCCCCTAGAACTTGATATAGGCATCAGTATGCTGTTCAGATAGTAGAGGGTGTGTTTTATCTGCAAATGGAGATCTACAGTTGCTGCATATTATATCAGCAAATTGCTCAACTTGCTAAGGAGGAGACCCATGGATTCTGCTTGTTCATTAACTTTCTGTGCTGCTGCTCTGGGTAAAGCAACAAGCACTTATGTATCACTAAGTGGTAGCCATAAAAAAAGTCAGCTATGCTCGTCTCTGCTGTCACTAGATGGGAGCAATCCTAAAGGCAAAAGAAGGTGGTGTGAATCATCTGTAAGAAGAAAATAAAATTCCCATCTTCTCCCGCATGGTCTCCAGGCACCATTTGTACCCCAGCACAACCACAGCCAGTGGGAAAACTCTAGGTATTAACGCCGCTCTTGTTTTTATTAACAGCAATCTGGAATTAGAGCTCTGTGTAGTGCTATTTGTCACAATGCTGAGAACAGATTACAAACATCACAATATAGCACTAGGGCAGATAAACTGAGCATCATTTGAGGCAATCTCATGTTCTTTTGCTGGAACAATAAAGACTGTTTTGATCTTCAATAACTTTAAGGTATAGACACCAACAGGTTCATGTTGCTTGGAAGGAATTAATGGAAACACCAATGCACAGTATATTTTCATGGGAATACACTCCATTTTTTCCTCATCAAGGGAAGCTGTATTGTGCATGGTTTTGGGAAGTTATTGCAGAGCAAGCAGACGGCAGTGGAGAAAGGTGAAAGTGTAAAACTGGAGTGGCTGGAGCAGTGGTGGGAAGAGACAAATGTTAGGATCTGTTAGACAGAATTGGGCTTGGACCAGCTGGTAGAGGCAGAAAAGCATTAAGAGCTGACAGGGCAATCTAGGTTAGATATAAGGAAGAAATTCTTTATCAGGAGAGGTGAGGGACTGAAACAGGTTGCCCAAGGAAGATGTGAGTGCTCCATCCCTGTTAATGTTCAGGGCCAGGTTAGACAAGGCTAGTGGAAGGTGTCCATGCCTGTGACAGAGCATTGGAACTGGATGATCTTTGAGGTCCCTTCCAACCAAACCATTCTATGATCTATGTAAACTGTATGTTGCAGCTCCTCTTTGTCCAGCATAACCTACTTGAAGGAGACTTGATTTTTAGGTCAAGGGGAAGCTTCCTGATGTTTACTGAAAATTGCGCTTATTAATTGATTCTGATTGTGTTTAATTAGAACTTCAAAGCAGTCTGCCATCATTGGCTCTGTTGGTACTGGCCTCTTTTATAAATCAGTAAAGTTACAAGAACAATTGATATATGCATGAACCCAGAAACTGTAAATATTTTCAGTGCAGTCAAAGTATCTTAAATAGCACTTACAGTATTGCTCTGCTATTATTCAAAGGAAAAGATTGTGATTAATTTGGATAGGTGTTAAAAGCATTAGTGCTTTTGGAAGCATTTGGAGTCATGGTGATTTGTTCTTTTTCCCGGCCTTAATTTTCCTCTCTCTTCACTAATGTGTGTCATCTAATCCAGTGAACCATGTCATCAAGGCAAGGAATCTTGCACATAAAATGTAGGCTGTGTGGGTCAATAGCACTGCTTGGTCTTTCCTACTTTCTATTCCTGTTCCACCACTACCATTGTCTTAATGTCTCCAGGAAAGAGGTAGAAATGGGAGCTGTGCTGCATGTCCTCACAAAGACTCCCACCTCAGAATTAGCCCAAAATGATTTGAAGTTATTCATAGCCTACTTAATTAGGTGAAATAAGGTACTTCTAGCTCAATGCTTTTTGCTCTTCTCTCCTGGTCTCCACTGATTTTCAGTATCGCCTGCATGCTTTGGAGGTGAGAACAGGCTGAAACGCGAGGAGAGTTGGTGCTCTGGGAAGAGGACTTAGATCAACAGATGAACCTGCCGAGGCACAGATGATGGGAGGAATTGGGATGGATGGACCTAAGGCTGATGGGAATAATGGAGTAACAAGAATATTTACTCTAAAAAAACCCTGGGAAACACTTGACTAGGAGGTTTTTTTTCCCATCGGGGATGTAGAAGTATTTCAGTGATGTGCCCCACATGTAGTTATAAAACATAGATGAATCTTTCTGTGAGAAATATCTTCCCTTATATTAGCCTTCCAGTACCTAAAAGGGCCTGGAAGAACGCTGGAGAGGGACTTCTTATAAGAGCAAGTAGTGATATAGGACAGTGGTTCTTAAGAGCTCATTGAATCTTGAGATCAGCTAATGAAAGGTAAACATGGATGCATTAAAAAAGGAGAGAAATCAGTGAAAGCAGAGGTACCCGTGCTTGTGGGTTTTTTGTTTAGAAGCAGTTACAATCAAATGCTCTTGTTTCAGATTTGTCAATCTGAAGTGTTAAAAATTCATGGAGATGAGTTATACCGGTTTTTTCTATCTGGACTAATTTTTTAGAGATTACATTGGAAAGACTTTTCTGTAACAACTAGGATTCAAGATGCTACATGACAACAGAGTTTTCACTTCAGACCTCTGTTTCTGCAGCGGGTTAATTTAAGAAAAACAGCAAATTGTCAGGCCCCAAAAGAAAATGGCAAGTGAGTAATAGCAGTACTGCAAAGTTCCTTTGGATTTTAAGAGAACAATTGCTAAATAAAGCTAAACTATAGATTTCATCAATGCTAGGTTAGTGATGTGAAAAGATGTCAAAGGAAAGGCAATGAGACTGTCACGAAAGGATGACTTCATTGTAAAGCATCAGGCAGATTTGCATATTGTGTAGAAGTGCATCGAAGGTCCAGCAGTTTAAGTTTCTGGCTGTCTACCTTCTGTACTTTGGCAATTTTAATCTGTAGGATTTGAACAAAACAGCTAGGCTCAATTATTTCTCTCTAGCAGATTTGGATTTGCATAATCACAGCACTGACAGTTAAGTAAGCATAGAAGGTACCATGCATCAGAGAGATTCTGTGTGCAGGGAGTAGATGAATAGCTCTCAAAGTGAGTACATCCCTATCAAGCCACATGACCTGGCGATCAGCTGGATGGAAGCTCACAACTAATTCATAATAATGACCAACACTTGATGTGCAGAAGGAAGCTCAACCTGCATTTATATAGAAATAATTGCTATAGACTTATCACGGTAGAAAAGCAAGTCAAAAGCCTTAAACCTTGGTTCTACATAGGGCTATGAACAAGTTCCTGTGAGAGAGTCTTCTACACAAAATTTGTCATTGTGATAAAGGCACCAGCAAAGCAACTTAACAGTGCTTTTTAATAGCATCAGCTTTATACTAGTTTGATATGGTTATCTAATCTGTTCCAGACATTTCATATTAAATGTCTCAATAATGGAAGATGGTGTCTACAGTCCCATTACTGCTATGGAGATCTAATGCATAATCAATATGATGTACAGTAAAAGAAAATTCATTATTAACCAATGCATTAATGAAAAAAGTAGCTAGAAAGATGGAGATTGCCTTTGGCCATTTATTTTGAGCGATTAAATTCCAATAGATCATGTGGGGCATCCTTCAGTTTCTCTAGAAAAAAAAAATAGAGGGGGAAGAATGCAGAATGGCTGAGAAGACTTAAGTCTATTGTCAGTCATTCACAATTCAAATCTATTTGAGTTGTGCTAACCCACATGTTGCAGTAAGGAAAAGGTTTTGTTACGCTGTGTCTGTGAGGAGGAAGGGAATGGTTCATGGTTCAGTACCAGAACACATCAGAAAGAGTCCCAAAAACTTGATCCCTGTGTTTTTTGTTAAGTAGTTTGGTGGGAGGAAGTCATTAGTACTGTCACAACATTCCCCTTTACGTTATTATGCAAAGCTCAAAGACAAAGGAAAATGATGGCTAAATGGCTTTTTAAGAGCTTATCTGTCTCACAAAGTTATCTGGAGTGACTTTTCCCCATGCACTTTCTTCAGAGCAGTGTTTTCCTATTAGTGAAATTTATGTCTTTTTGGACTGAACTTGGAGAAGCCTCAAAAGTTCCCTTGGAGCAGGATGAACATCACAAGAGGAGGCTGGGAGTGAAGTACTGGCTGTCCATGTTGGGGTTCACCTTGTAACAGCTTTCTCGTACAGTCTAGGAGCTGCCTGGGATGAAAGTAGTTTGTTGGGAAGAAACTTGCTTTTGCCACAGCAGCCCCAAGGAGGACAGAATTTTCCATGCCCGTTCATTGCATTGCATCTTAAAGTGGTAAGAACCTTATCTGTCTCTATCTGCATTGGAACTAAAAATGGCTTTTCTACTTTTGCAGGGCTTATTTAATATCTTTCAGCTGTAAGATGTATTATTAGTGATGTAACAGTGGGTTTAATCTCATTGTCAGGCTAACAGCTTGCATGTGATTTACTCTACCACTCTCAAGAAGAATCTTTGCAGGAAGAAATCTTGCAATAGAATTCCTATCTCCAAGTTGCTCTTGCGCAGTTGTTCTGGCAGAGGTTCCTTTTCTGCTGTGTGTCAAAGACCTAGAGAACACTAGTGCTGGCTGCATCATGCTTAGTGCCACAGGCAATAATCAAGTGATAACCTGAAATTCAGAAACGTTTCATGCACAACCATAACGTATCCCAATATCTTGTGAACTCCCCATCTGTGTGTGGGATAAAAGCATCTCCAGCATGGGATTGCATCATCCCATTTATGTTGCAAGAATTAATGCTAATAACCTACATGCATGTAGCCTTGCCTTAGCACAAGGCTATGTGCAAAACCCAACCAGTTCTTGACAACTTTAATTAAAAAGGAGAAAAAAATCCTCACTTTTCACACTTACAGAACATATTAGTCACCTTGGGTGTTGAGCTTATTCATTTTTTCCTCCATAATTGTAAAATCAGTTCCCTTGAACTAAAGCAAAAACCCTTCTTGCAGGTGAAAAAGCAGAAGATTTAACTATGAGAAAATTCATTTGTTATTGCCATCTGCCTCTGGGATGGGAAAAGGAAAGGGCTTGATGCTGTATGGGCTCTGCCTTTGTGATTTAGTTAATCCTGCTGTGATAAAGTCCCACATCTGAAGCAGTGACTGTCACCAGTTCCTCTGCAATAATGCACATGAAAAAGAGGGTGAACAAAAGAAATACAAAGCCAAAAGGAAAAAGAAAATGCAAGCATTTCAGTTGTAACGCTGCATGCCAGCCACGCAATCAAATTAAATCTTCTCTGTTCTCATGCCCACTGCTGATTTTCTACCTTCTGGTGATTTTCATAGGAAAAATAGTCCAGTACTGTATGGAAAAGCCTATGCACTCAGAAAATTGGGGTTTGAATCCTTCCTGTGTTGGAGGCTTCCACCATGGCATCTGGCTTGACACTTGGACCCTCTTACTGAGGACCCGACTTAGTTACCTTTAACTATAGAACTAGATTTCAACAGCAGATTTGTGTCATCGGCTTATTTATTCTGTAAATAGCAAGCCTGTGGATCCATGGTTAACCAAGACACTGTGATGTGTAGCTGCACAGCAGCTGCCAGGCAAGAGACATACTGCAGGTCCCCATTCTGTGTATTTTAACACATAACTGCATATATAATGTATTTTCCTATTGGCTGCTTTTGCTTAGCATATATTATTTGAACTATTTAACATGTGCTAAGCATTTACTCAGCTTCCTCCCCTCCTCATTCGCTGACCTTGGTGTCTGCAGATGTGTTCCTCTTGCTTATTATAACATCACTCTTACAGCTGCTGCAAAGCATTCTTTTACCTTTTCTTAAATGCATCATCACAGAGGAACTATCAGCCTCTCTACAGACTCAGAGTTGTCCAGTGTCGGGGCTGTCATGGAAATGGCTGGAAGCATTACTGTCTGACATGGGGGCAATTTCTGGGGTCTTCTGCCCTCCCCTCTTGGTAACAAAACCTTGTTTCATAAAACCTAATACACTTACATTAGTGATTCAAGAGCTGGGAGTAATGCTTCATACGAACTCTTGAAACAGATTGCTGTTTTCTCTGTCCATTCACAGGACCTATCTGGATGTCAGGGAACCCTTAGAGCTGTAAGTAGAAAGCTCAAGGTAAAAAATGTTATGCAATTACTTTTTTTTTTCCTCCCTAAAAATGAACATTTATTCTGGAATGCTGTTTGGTTTTTTTAAGATGATTTTATCAAAACCCCCTAAACTTTTATTGAAAGCTCTTAGGAAAGCAAACATAAAAAGACCACAAAGCATGCTTTCTTCTTTCATGAGTTCTGACTGATTTCTGAGGCTGTCACCCTTTGCTTCAGTTGGCACCCAGACTCTTGTACAGCAATGAGGGAGAGAGTCACCACAGGCATCAAGGATTGTTTTGGCTGTTGTGAGAGATGCTGGGCTCAAATTTGAAAATCAGAAGCTTTGTTCTTTAGTAAAGTGGATAGTGTTTTGGTTAAAGACAGGGCATGATGCTATGGTGAGAAAGCTTAACTCATACCATTGCTTCAGTATGGTGATTTCTATTATTCCAGACAACCACCACCGGTTTGGGAGGAGAGGCTTGAGAACATTTATTTTATAAAGCTCTTTGTATGAAGCACAAGGCTCAGGTGGCCCCGATGGGATCTGAAATAGGGTCAGTATTATAACTCTTAGAAAATGTTTGACCTAGTTCAATGGCAGTTTAAAGAACACAAAGGTAAGAACACACTAAAGAAGAAGGGTTTTCCCTGATGTACTAAGTGAAAGGATCTAATGTCATGGTGTAGCTCAGAATAGATGATTGTATTGTTCCCTCTGGTCTTATCTTGGGAACCACAAATGTCTGCAGTGGGAGATCTTTGACCTTTATTAAACTTTGTAATCCTTCCTTAGATTAAGCCTGAGAGTAGGTACACTGTCATATTTGTTAATATTTCACATAATTCCCCTCAAAATAGTAAGTCTGTGTCAATTGAAATGGTATTTTTAGCAGAACAGATTGCAAGATTTCTTTATTTACAGATGTAAAGGTTAAAAAAGCAGCTTTTGTTAATCCAAATACACTAAACTTTAAAAGTACAAGTGACTGTTTGGTGATGGTTGACTATGGACTGTCAGGTTTGTATGCTGAGCACTGAAAACACGTGCTTGTCTGTAAGTCTAGGCTGGGAGATGGTATCTGCAGTAGGAATCACTCATGTCTAAACTAGAAAACATCAGAGCTTTTCGAGTGGAGTGCCTGCTCTGGGGAAGAACAGGAGCTGGGAGGTATCCCAAAGTGCTGCTTAGCCCCATGGGTTTGAGCATTGCAACAGAAAACCTTGGTGCCTTATGCTTTGTAGTGGTCATAGTGGCTGTGGGATCATGTCTAAAGTGTTTCCAGCTGGAGCCAAGAAGCTGCTGAGCACTCTGTGCTTGAAAAAGGAAGCTTCCAAGATGACTGGCCCTTAAAAATGATATAGTGTGTTTCCTGAATAAAATGAAATATGAAACAAAATAAAAATTAAATAGCCATATATATATTGTTAAATTGGCACTAGAATTGACTGAGGGTAGGATTCATGTCTGAGCAGTGTGATTTAAGCATACCTGTTTTGTGCTCCCTCTGCTCAACAGACTGTTTCTACCTTAATCAGAAAGAAAATATTGAACAATCTTGTTTCTTTTGCTGGAAATACTTTTCTTAATTTATTTTTTAACTGGTTGGTGCCAGATACTATCCCTCTGTAGGAATTATGTGAGGCAATAAATTTTTTTCCATCCATACAATGAACTCAGCCAAGGCTAAGTAATTTTTAACAACTGCTTTGATTTTTTTACTTCACAATTTATTCTGTAGTAGATGACATTGTTGTTTTGTGCTTTTAATGTTCTGCTCTTCCAGTGATGCAGCATGTTGATTGGGGAATAGAGATAGATTGCCACCTGGCTTTTAATTTATAAATTTTGATAGAAAAATCAAGAAATCTTGATTTTTTTTTTTTTTTCTTTGTATTGGGATTCAATGCTTTTATTTTGGTATAAAAAGAAATATGGTTGGTGCTTTTTATAATTTTTGATAACTAAGCTTCAATACTACTGATGTTTCAGAAGTGTTTGAGCCATTTAACATCTCAGCACCCTTTATTTAGTTATGTGCTTTGTAAATGTTTTGCTCACTCTGAGATTTCTAGGTGTTGCTATTTATCTCTTTCCGTTTTCATCCCAGTGACTGGTTTTCTGAAGCTGCCTGATTTATGGGCTTTTTCTTTTTCCTCACATTTTTGAGAGATGCAGCAACAAATCATTTAGATTTGATTTCTCAAAGTGCTTGAGGGCGTCGAGTTGTGTCAGAACCAAGGAATATTATTTACTGCTCAATGATCCTTTGGGCTAAGGGAATATCTGCCCCTTTTAAACTATACCTGCGTAGTAGTATGAGTTGTGATGGGTGGAAGAAATACTGAAGCAGTGGTTCAGAATTGATTGCTGCCTTGACACGTTCCTCCTTTTGGCTTGCTTCAGAGCCAGAGTTTTGTTTAGCCTACCTCTTGGTTAGAGCATAGGAAAGAGTAATAGCAAGTGGAAGAAAGCACAGAGAAGAAGGCTTCTTAGCCTACTATAAAAAGTTGGTTGTGTGGACAATTCTGGATGGACCATAACTCTCCTTTTTTAGCATACTTGACTCAACTTCAGTGTGTGCACAGAAACTCCCTGGGCAGGATGTAGGCAACTTAAAGAGTACACAGCAATTCTTTCTTGGCTAATACACACAGTAGATATCCAAGTTTAATGAGCTAGCAAGTTAAGCATTAAGATGCTCTCCAGTGTTTCTGTTGGCAAGATATTCATCAATCAGACCAGGAAGGACTCATATCCGTTGCTCCCTGGAATAGGTTGATCCTTGATGCTGCTGAGCTACCAACTTCTGATTGCCTGCCTTCTTAATTAGGGTCTTATACCTTTTTCTGTGTCAATATTTTTAGCTATTGAATGTTGAAACTGCTAACTAATAAATCTTTGCTAGTAAGTTTCTGTCTTTGTTCTCAGTTTTCTGGTCTTGCATGGTTTTAACTCTTGGGTGCTCTCACCATGAGCATGAACATGTTTACCACCACCTCCCAACAGCAGTTTTGTTAGTAAAGCAGAAGCAGGGTTTGGCAGTAGTTTGCACCAAGCTGGGTCTTGGTTCACAAACAGCCAAATCTTTCAACCAAAAGCAATCGGAATCATCAGGAAATAAGGAAAAACTGAGCACTTATAAATCATAATGGATAAGAATTTCTTTACTGGAGGTGTTTCCAGGCTCACCAGGTTTAAC
>WYDI02039975.1:7552-29175 GCA_009867235.2 Psittacus erithacus
GTTTTTAGCTACTGCTTAGAATGTTTAGACTGACCAAGGACTTTCTGAGCCTCATGCTCTTCAGAGACAGGACACCTGACCCAAACTAACCGAAAAGGTATTCCATACCACAGCATGTCATGCCCAGAATGTAACTGGGGGCAGTTACCTGGAAGGGCTAGATCTCTGCTGGGGTGGGGCTGGGTATCAGTCGGTGGTGAGCCGTTGTATTCTCTTCTCTTGTTATTTCCTTTATTATTATTATTGGTGGTAGCAGTAGTGATTTGTATTATACCTTAGTTGATAGACTGTTCTTATCTCAACCTGTGGGTGTTGTATTCTTTTGATTCTCCTCCCCATCCCTCTGGGAGCTGAGGGAGGAAATGGGGGAGTGAGTGAGTGGGCTGCGTGGCAGGGGTTAAACCACGACAGATGGTTTTGCATCAAAAGGGTAATGTGGTATGAGAAGTAACAACAAAATAATCAAACTATATTTTACTGTTGTCTTTAGGCTTATTTCACAGTTACTCCAGTTAAGTTCATAGTTAACTATCTTCCTAAACTTATAGCAATTCCTGACCAGAGGAACAGTAGGCACTCTTTGGTGGTACCTCCAGGATTCATCAAGGCTCTGGACATTGCTGTGCTAGCCTTGTTCAAAGATGTATCATGAGAAGGTGATGCCTGTGATTCCAATTTATGTACTTTCTAACTCCAGAATAGCCCTTTTGGCACATGTTGAAGAGATCCTGTAGTGCAAAAGCAAGGAACTAAAGGACTCCAGTGAATTAGCAGTTAACTGACCCAGGATCTCATATATTCTTCCTTCCAAAGGACCAAATAGGTGTAAATCTGATTTCTTTATTGAGAAAAATCTCATTAATACAGAAATACAGCCATTTTGAAGTGCAACTCCAGAGAGATGAAATTATCATGATTCTGTCTACTCTGCATTGTCCTCTAGCTATGTCAGCCTAACCAAACATGTGCCTTATGCAGCCAAGGAAGCTATTTTTAGATCTGAAATTGTATCCAGGTTAGAACTGGATTAGTAACAGCACATTGCCTAACCTTTGAGGCGGAAGCTCTGGGCTGAGCCATTGCAAAGGTTCCCAGCTGGAAGCATGCCCTCAGTGAAACATAATGTTGTACAGTAAATGGTGGTTTTTTGGGTCTGAATATTCATAAATTTATAGAAGTAAAATATTATAAGTTGAAATTACTCCTTTTCCCTGGCAATACTGCCAAGTCATTGGTTCAGAAAGTAGCTTCTAGGGTACCAAGAAAAATGCAAAATTTCTCTTCAGAGGAAGCATTTCCTCCTTTTTGGGAGCAGTTAGACCTTAAGATACACCAAAACACTTCTTAGTATATCTGTTCATACTTATTATGCTGTTGTGAACGTAACATGGCATGATATATACTTTTTATATTATTTATTTGTGTTTATAGGGACAGCAATTTCCCAGCACTCCTTGCATTTTCCATGATTATGTGAGAGGACTAGGAGTTAGGAAACACAGGTTCCTTTCCTATTTTTCTGTCCTGAATGTGTGACCTCAAGAAAAGTAAAGGGATGACTCACTGCCTTACTTTTTCCATCTGCAAAATGTGAAGAATAATTGCTTCATGTCATCAGTGTTTTGATATCTTTGATACCTTTGAGTGGAATACACCACCTGCACGCACAGGAATTATCCTGTACGTAACATTTTAAAGCAGATAGTATTTGCTTTAAATACTATGCAGAACAGGAACACCTGAGAGGAATAAAATGTGTATTCACAGCTGTCAGAAAGTTTAAAGGTGTGCAGTTTACCTAGGGAAGTTACTGCCTTATAGGGGGTCTGCTTTTGTTTTGGCAAAAAATTATTTATCTAACCTGTTATGGCTTTTCAAATAATGACACTTTCTGGTACAAATATTTTGGTAGATGTTCTAATCTGGAAAATTTGCATCACTTGGCCTGCAAGTGACTATATATTATGGCTGTAGCAGGTGGATAATCTGATACTAACACATCTCAGGTATTTATTTCCACATTAATCCATGTCCGTAGATTTGCAGTATGACTGAAGGTGTAACCAGAGTCAGGAACACTACATAAGATAAGACATTTTCAAAGCTGCTACAAAGCTAGTTAGGCATACTTAACTACTAATATATAATATATAATACATAATACATAATATATAATGCATATGCTTACTGTACATTCCAGTCTGCTTCAGTTGCCACCCTTACCATCAAGCAGGCAGAACAGAAGCGATGATCTGCTCAGCCTTGTTTCCATTCAATTCTCTTGCTCAAGGGAGCAAGCAAGCAGGCCATTTTACATGCCTACCCACACAAAAACCCCCAAACCAAGGAGAAAGTCAACAAGGGTCTATAAGAAAGATTCTAATCTCACTTAGCCCTGTACAGAGATGAACAGTCAGTCACCATCCAAACCTGGTACAGCCAAACTCCTCACCAAAAAGCCTTAGTATATCTCCAAAGAGTGATATATGAAATTTATCAAAATAAATAGGCTGGTTGAAATCTTTGTAGATGTTCAGAGCAGTAATTCCTGTTATTTCTCTCCAGAGTCCCTGCATATTTTCTTGAATGACAGTCACAACAAATATGATTGAAATCTAACCAAAAATCTCTCAGATGAGAGGACAAATGAAGAGTCTTTTTATTACTGGGTTACATTTATGTCCAGTTTACCTCAAGTGAAGAGTTTTGAAGTTTCCCAGCTAGGACTTCTTTCTCTTTCTCTAGTTGCTTTAGTTCACACTCAGATTTTCTTTTAAATTCCTCTAGCTGTGTCTGCAGCTCCTAAAATGGAAAAAAAAGGGGGAAAAAAAAAAAAAAAAAGAAAAAGGAAAAAGGAAAGAGCATGTAATAGCTGGGACAGAACATGATAAAGCAGTTTACATAGTAACGCATATTACTGTTTATACAATTATACATGCTACGCTTTTTAACATTATTCATGTACTATTCAGTCAAAGAAGTATTAATATTTTGGTCTGATTTCTGGTTCTTTCTAGAACTAATGTTAGCCAATACAGCTCACATAATCCTAATCTTCTACTGGAAGCTTCTCTGAGGCAGAAAATTGTCCAGCATGAAGACTCAGACTGTTTTGCCTTGGGTGGTGTTAGTATTCAAAAAGAATTTAGTATGCAAGAACCACCCACAAGGTCTGAAAATAATAAATATACATTGACTGCACATATAAGTAGATGACTAATGGCCAATTAGTGGAAAAGCATTATCTTACAGTGGAGCATTAATGGGTGTCTTAGTGGAGCATTATCTTGCAGCATTAATGGGTAACTTAGTAGAGCATTATCTTACAGCAGCTGTAAAGAAAATCCCAGTGAGGAAGTAAAAATAAAATTAAATAAAAAAATAGAAGATGACATAATCACCTTATTTCTAGAAATAGTTTTTGGAATATCAGTGATACATATGTAAGACAGTGACCAAGAAAGAGCCTGTAGAAAGTGCCTGTAGCAAATGTAATTGTTTATTGCAGAAAGACTGAATGTACAACCTGTGGAAATGTCCCGAAGTGATATATATTACAAGCATATAAGTGTGCTTGCTTTGCCTATTTGTGCCAATTTGCTGCCTCAAAACATATTCTACCATAGTTTCAGACACTACAAATGGAGAAAACATGGAAAAAAATAGCAATTAAACACCTCCCTTATCCTCTACATTCCCTTCTCACAGCCCTATGCCTGCCCCACCTCCATTTTTACAGCAAAATTACTTAAGAATTCAAGACAGCAGAAAAAGTACCTAAAACCTAAGAAAGTGAGAATTGAGAGGATGACATTATATTAAGAAACAGAAGCACAAGCAATACTGACATGTTCCTTGCAACCCATAATTAAATAAAGGAGAACATATTAGCATTTCACAGTTAAAACCTGGATAACAGTTAGGTAGCAATTAAAAAGATTAACAGAGACACATTAATATTGCAAAGGAAAAATACAGTTTTGCCTGTATGAAAAGAAGAGGATATAATAATAATAATAAGTTCTCTGATTAAAAGCTGGAGATCTGGTGTTTACAGCATTCCCACTGCAACTTTGCCAGTTGTTTGGCTTCTCTATATCTTAGCTTTTCTACCTGGAAAATAGATACAATAATTCTCAGAGATTTGTTACATCAGAGGATATAAACAGTATTATTAATGATAAATATTGTAATTCTAACTTTTACTAACTCAAGTAAAATTTAGAATTTTTACTTACTAATATGCCTTTTTTACCAAAGTATTTGGTATTTAAATTTGATCTGACTCACATGAAGACCTACAGCTGGCATAATTTTAAATATACCTGTATAAACTGATTCACATAAGTGAATGCTCTATATGAGTCAAAGTCCTTTTCATAAAGCTTACACTTCATAGTGTAAACATGTACCCTGAAACACTGCATTTTCACATACTGATAAAAAATGAGCCCTTTCAGTAGCAGATAATTTACTCACACAGCTTTGAGAAATGAGATTGCACAAATGTATACACTCCAGCAGGTTCATAGGCAGAAATTAATTCTTCTGACGAGCACTTAATTCCAAGTTAAAATCTAGAAGGGACTATGAAGCTCAGCATTTAGTGATAGGAGATGTATGCTTTTCATGGCTTCCCAACTTGTCAGCAAGTGATTGGATTACTTTCAAGTAAATGTGAATCTTGGAAAGCAGCATTAACTGGGAAAAATAGGTGCAAGTACATTCTTGGCGCCAACAAGGGTCTAAAAAACACTTGACCAGTAGTCTGACTGTCCAGTTCTACAATATCTTCTTTCTAGATGTCTGACAAACACACAAGTACATGAGGAGACAGAAATTCAATTCCTCCATAGTTTATGCCCACATTTGACAAACCACTTTGGCATGCACTGAGTTGTACGCTTCAATAAGCATTCAAGCATGTGCTGAAAACTAACCATGTATTTCAAGGTTTTCCTCCATTTGAATAGATTTCAGCTCACATTTAGGTTCCTACTGTACAGTAACATTACAGATGGCAAATTTCCTGAAGCTGAAGAATTCAGCCACAGACAACAGTTTTCATAAAAGTGAAACCCTTTGAAGAATCTCTTAAGCCAGTCACTGCTAATGTGTACTGACAACAAAACTTACAGCTCAGCCACTTATAATTCATTCAGAAAAGGAACTGCGCAGGTAAAGTGTCTGAGTCCATGAGAACATGAACCTTCCTTCTGACTCAAGTTAAATGGGGACATATAGATGTGGGTATTTCTAACTCCTGATCATTTCGCTGGTAAGACCTGCATTCTGAATCATTTACCAACACTTGGCAGAATTAGATCCTTTGCCACAATGCAAAGTTTTGATTAATCAATGTAGCTGAGTATTTCACAGCAGCAATCCATGGAAATTCAAGTCAGAAATCGGAATACACCTACAATATGGTTTTCTTTATGAAGGACCTCATATTAGTCACTCTAAAGGTCACGTACAAAGCATGCAAGGATAAGTGCTGCTAATAAGGCAGCTCATCACATCAAGGATAAATTCACCTTCCTGCCTGTGGAGTTTTTAATGGAAATACACCAGTTTGACTTTCTTTTTCCTCCTCCTCCCCACCCCCACCTCAATAAGACTGTAGCAAGAAAATCTTTGCATCTTATGTTAATTCAAAGTGCCTCCAGTGAGGATAATTCAAATGATGTCACTGTGACCAATAAGTTTAAAAGCAGATGAATTAGAGCATCTATAAATAGAAGAACATTCCTACCTTCTGCATTTTTTTCTTTCAGCTTCCATGAAGTTTTAAACTGGCTTTATTTCCTTTGCATGCTTCATTACAAGATCTTCCAGCCCTTTTGACAGCTATTCTTTCAGACAAATCTTTTCATTATTGGACTGATGCTT
The DNA here is from genome assembly GCA_009867235.2 of Psittacus erithacus. NCBI lineage: Eukaryota > Metazoa > Chordata > Aves > Psittaciformes > Psittacidae > Psittacus > Psittacus erithacus. The sequence goes on from WYDI02039975.1 coordinate 13,445, forward strand.
GCCTTTACAAGGCAAGTTCTCTGTGTCTTTTATTCATATCCTCTTTTTAAATGGCTACAGTTTCCTGTTTCCATAGTCTATAAAACACACTCTCTTACATAATCTATATAACATGACAAAACCAGGGTAGAATTCTGTGGTCACAACTAGTCTATTTTGTAGTGAATATGCTATTTAGGTAGACATAGTCCACTGAAAAATACTGGCTTTATTTTAGTTAGCGATGTAGAACTGTAGTGATTCAGGCCTGTATGCCTCTTCTGCAGACTAGGGATGGGGTTTTTTTTTTGCTGCTCTGGTTTTAGTTGGGTATGTAACTCACTTCCAACCACGCGGGCTTCCTCAATGACAACCTCAGTTCTGTGAAAAAGTACAAAGGGCAATTTGTTTTTTCTTGTGTCTCTGATGTCAGGTTTAATTTTCCAGAATGGTAACATAACAGTATTATAGGAGAAATAAAAAATACAGAAAAGATTTGGGGCTGGGCAATTGTTTAAGGGGAGACCTTATACAAGGGGAAGTCTCAGGACACATACGTTCCTCATTGTACCGAGTTTATTCCTGCATTATTTCTGCATAGCTTGTCAGAACAACTGTTTTCTATAGTTAAAGAAACCAAATCAGCATTCCAACTGGACCTCAACAGAGAAATTTTGTTGGTTACAGAAGCAATTGAACACTCTGCCCTGGTCTAGCTCAAAGATGTCAGCAGTTTCTTCCCTGTCACTGCAGCAACTCATTTAGTTCAGGTTATAAACACAAGCCAGTGTTCCACTGGATGATGTCAGAGATCTGTGAATCTTACAGGACTGAATGCTGTAGAATAACCCAAAAGCCGTTATAGAAAGATGACACTGATTTCAGTACTTTGGGCATGCCATGCCTTTGAATAGTTGAGAGCAAACCACCTGTTTAAGCTTTTGCACATCTTCAGAGCAGCTCCTGTCCCAGCCTCTGTACAAGTGATTTGCTGTTATTTGATGTTTCAGTTCATCTACCTTATTAACAGCTTTGCTTTGGGATTTCAAAATTGTTTCCATATCTCCTGTGGTATCAAAATTTACATTTCAAACAACACAAGTAACTTGAAGACTTTCCGATGTGAGTGACTACTGACAAATACTTCAGAATGACATTAGCAACGATCTTACCTGCTTTTTGCAGGATTTCCTTCTCTTGAAGTAGATCTCTTTTTTTGACTACAATTAGATCTTCCTCCAGTTGTTCCACTCTGCCTTCTGATTCCAGAATTTCTCCTTGTGTTCCCTTAAGCTACACTTCCAAATCCTAAAATATCCATGACATTACCTCTATTTTTATTAAACATGTTTCTTTTTTTGTCTTCTGAACCAAATGGTCATTTTATCTCTCAGTGTAGTTCCACAATATAAATCTTTCACTTACAGAGCTGGTTCAAACGCATTTTTCCTCTTCCATACCCTTAAACTGTCCCTGCTGCCAGAATGTTTGTAATGTGAAGCCATTCGCTCAGATGTAGTAGGCACCATTGTAAAGTGAACACTCATCAAGAATTACATCAGACATCTTTCAAGTGATTATCCTAAACTTGGAACAGGATATACTTCCATTAATTTCATGACAACTCATGCCAAATGTTAATGAATATTAGTTGTTAGGGGTTTTTTCCAGTTGCTGAAGTACAATAGTTTGTAACATAAGGAAGATGCCTAAAACCAGAAATATCAGATCCTACAGACTTGGCTGGGAATTATCCATAAATAAAGGCAAAAAATTTAACCATATTTAATGTTTTATTTCTACAGGTTCTAGTCTCAGTTTCTACAATGCCCAATATAATAATGCAATACCCACTCAGACAAAATTGCCATTTGTTCCTGTATGAAGATTGAGTAAAACCTTACACATTAAAACAAATGCGTATTTAGCACTCTCTATAGCTGAAAACTTAAACTCGTTTCTTTTACCTCCAGCATATGCCAAAATTCTTCCAAAACTAGACAGAACAGATCAGACTTAATGACTTGTCATCCTTTGTATTCTGTCTTCTACAGTAATAATAATAACATAATGCACTAATTTGATGCCTTTCATCTAAAGGCCTCAAACCTCTTGGCATACACTGAGAAGAAAACAGAAAATTCACCTTGCTTAAACATGAGTCCTTTTGTCTTTTAAGCCTTATAATAGCTTTTCTTGCTAGTCTTTACTAATAATCAGAGGTATTAGTGATTAAAGAAATGTTTCTGTTTCCTAGTCTGCCTCTTGCTCACAGGAGTGTGAAAAATCTATTAATCTATTTAATGGTGGCATGAGAAACAGTCAATTCAGAAAGGAGAAACTTCTCTTTATACATTCAAGGCAATATGCTCTGGTAGTATGCAAATCAGCCTCATTCCAAAGACCTAGAGGATCTGAAATGTGCAAGTTGAGCATATGTCCCTCAGAAAGTATTTCAGTTTTATTCAGCTGATACTGAAGTTAGAAATTAAATTGCTAATGACACCACCTTCTTATTTCCAGTTCCTATCATGTATTACATTATTTATTCCTAAAAGACTGCATTTCTTTCGTGATAAATAAGAAGAATAAATCATGTGCATAAATTTTCATGTCTCCATTTCTGCTGAATGTTACATCAAATACCCCCAAGAAATGAGGATTTTACTTTCCCTCTTTCCATCTGTCACTTCTAACTTCTACAGAGCCCAGATACTTTTCCTTGTTGAAAAAGATATGATTTCTCTGACTCCATTTAAAACAAAATGGCTTATATGCATCTCTGCCATTCATTATTACCTCTGCACTTTCCTGCAGAAGTTAGCGGTTGTTCTGCTGCAGAGCTACACATGAAGAGGATGGAGTCTAAATAATACTGAGGAGGGTGTATTCAATTCACCCTCTGATCTTGTGAAACAAAAGGGCAGAGACTGAACTGAAGGCTGAGCTTCCTCAAAGAACATCCTCAAAGAAGAGGCACAAAACTCTGCACCATCAGCAAAATGATACCGACAGACAAGATGTGAGGGCAGATGGTGAAAAGAATCAGAGTTGTCTTAGAAGAACACAGCTGACTGGGGTGACCACACTTCGTACAAGGTTCTGGGGTTCTCTGGCTCTAAAGGAAATAAATCTTTCCTATCAAGAAAGAGTTATTCTGAAATACTCAAAGTCTAGACCTTCAAGGTGTTTTCTTATCTAATATGCAAGATTGCTGTCAGGGCTGGGGACAGGTCTGCTAGGTGAGTTTATGTGATGGGGAGGACCAACAGTATTAGAAGGAAGTGGGAACTGTTGAGCACCAAGCATGGCTGGGTGCTTCAGCTTCAGTGGAGTTCATCAGTGTCTCTCCCACATCCTGAACTTATGCACCAAATGCAGCTGGTTGGCAGATTGTCCGTGATGTTCCAGCAATGCAATTAAGCAGAAAGGGGCTGCAGAGCTGCGCTGCAAATGTCTGAGATATATATCAGTAAGGGTAGACAGGCAAAGTGCAAGATTAGAACTAATGGTGAAAGTCTCATGGCTCTGTGCATAGAAATCCACAGGTTTAAAGGACACTTCATTAAACAGCACTTGGAACAAGCCACTATTGCAAGAGTCATAAAATACAACACACTTGGTTCCTAACCTGCCGGATCAGGTTTCTTACACAACCTTGTTCATATCTGTGCACTAAGCTGTTGGCAGCCACAAGGTAAAAGGAGAATGTACTCTGTAAATACTCATTGCTAGCATGAGTGCCTGCTTGGTGCTCTCTTCACATTTCTGGGCAGGAAAGGTAAAGCTCTGTAGAAACTAAAACTCTCAGCACTATCTTCCTCCTAAGCCTCTAAAATTGCTTTAGTGCTTACAAAGCAGTTGATTCAATACATTCTCCTCCCTCAAATTCAATACTTCCTCCTCCCCCAAATTTTTAAAAATCGATAATTTGCACTTTTATAGAGATAAAGATCATGGTCTTATACCTTACCTGTATTCTCTCCTTCAGCTTCTGGGAATGCTTCTTCCTCTCATTTATCTTCTGGTTTTTGTCCTCTAGGTCTGCCTCCAGCTTCTTTACCTGCTGCAGCAAAAAACCTTTCTCAGCCTCTGAGCTCTTCCTTTGCTCCATTTCTCTTTGTTGGCAATTCTTTGTTTCTATCATACATTGCTGCGTGGCCTTTTTCAAAGTCTCTTTTTCTTTCCCACAAGAGGCTTGCAGTTTGCTTGTTTTCTGAGCATATTCTTCACTTGCTCTCTGGTTCTCACTCTTCAGGTTTTTCATCTCATTTATTAAAGACTGTCCTTCCATATTGTATTTTTCATCTAAAATGACTTTTTCATTTATATTTTCTCTTCTGGATGTTTTGCATTCATTTACCATCCCATTAGATTCCTGATTTAAATGTAGAAGCTTGTTTTCAAAGTCTGCATTGGTACCTACTGTGTCCATAGAAAGGACTGTCTGAGCTTGTTCAATTTCTGTTCTTGACTCCCTCTCTTCCACCTGCTTCTTGCACAACATTAACTCTGTCAAGGCTTCTTCCTTTAGTCTCTTGTGCTGTTCTACTGCAATTTCAAGGGCCTGAATATGTTTTCTTAGCACCTGTTCTTCTTCAACTTTGCTTTTACACTGAAGAATTGTTTCCCTTGTCTCAGCAAGAATGTGCTGAATTTCTTCCTCATGAGCCTCTCTCAGAGCCTGTACACTAGCCTCATGTTCATCATTCTTAGTGTTCAGGGCATATATCACCTATTGAGAATGAGAAAAATATAGGAAATTAAGGTATCTGGTAAATGGAAGACATGAATTCAGTTACTATATTTATCAAGTTGTTAAATTCCAAGTTGTTAAACTGCTCCAGTTTAGTGTTTTGCTGTTGTTTCTTTGTGTTTGTTTCTTTTCACTAGGAACAGACTGGACAATTATAAACTGCAAAATCTTCTGAGAAGTGTTCAGATAATGTGTTGGGGTATTTTCCCCTCACTTTCAGTAACAGCTATAAATCTCAAAAATCAAGTTTTAGAGGATTTGAGTGAGCCTCTGATGACAATAAGCAGTGTTTCAAATAATTTAAACTCTTTGATGCTTACTATTTTTCTTGAAAATGCACAATAATTCTCATTACTATAACACAAATTATTAGGCCAAGCAGGCTTCATCTGTTATCCATGACACACACCGAAGTCTCCTCACAAAAGATGTTGCACAAACATGCTATTGCTTTGGAAAGAAAAAGCTATTAGAAGCCCAAAGTAGACTGAAGAGTTCAGACTTAAACCTGATAAATGTGCATGTTAAGCTTAAAAGACAGTTTCATATAATTACAAAACATAGTAACTGCTCTGAAAAAAACACAGCTTGTCTTTCCAGGCCCCATTAGTACACAGCAGCTAATCCAGTTGCTGCTGAACTTACTTAGATTCATAGAATCACAGAATAGTTAGGGTTGGAAAGGACCTTAAGATCATCTAGTTCCAACCCCCCTGCCATGGGCAGGGAAACCTAGCATTAAACTATGTCACCAAAGACTCTGTCCAACCTGGCCTTGAACACTGCCAGGGATGAAGTATTCACAACTTCCCTGGGCAACCCATTCCAGTGCCTCACCACCCTCATAGTAAAGAACTTCTTCCTCATATTTAACCTAAACTTCCCCTGTTTAAGTTTGAACCCATTACCCCTTGTCCTGTCACTACAGTCCCTAAGGAAGAGTCCCTCCCCAGCATCCTTATAGGCCCAAACAAAATAGTTATCTAACTCAAGAAGAACAACACATTATGTATTAACATGTATCGAGGTTCGTTGGTTGTTTGAGGTTGCTTTAGAGATAATTTTTTGCTTCACAGAACTAGGTTTGGAATTTGTATACAAGTTATGACAGATACTTTCAGTATGGCCTGAGCCCACAGAGGTTAATTGAAAGATTCCTATGTGATGTTTGAGAAAATAATAATCTTAAGTACATAAATAAATCCAAAAAGAAGCCGCAACTAATTCTTTGATTATACTAGAATTCTGGCACTGTCATCTTCAATCCTTCCTCAGGCACAGCCTCCACTGAGAGACCAATAGCCATCTTGATGATAGGAAGTGACACAAGTCTCCAGTGTGTTGGTTAAACCCTGAGGATATCTCCAGAATTACTAAATTTGCTCAGTTATGTCTAACCATTTTGTTGTACTACCTGTATATGAATTTCAGTTGTATTTCAGTCACCCATAAATGATAGAAAACACAGAATACATCTTGCGTATAGTCAACTTCCTCTCTAGCAGTAATGAATTAAGTACGGACACCTTAAAAAGTCACAAATGCAAAACGTGGTCTGGATACAGTTCTGGATAAGTATGTGACAAAAGAGAGTAACAGCATCATATTCCAGAAGAAAAGCAGACAAGAAGTCATTGACTCCATTTTGATACATATGGCTTTAGATTCCACGCTGTTAATTCTTCTCTGATATTTTTAACTATTTTTCCTTTGAAATAGAAAGAGTTGCAACATACTGAGCAGATTTCTTCTTCCACTAAAATAATTCTATGAATCTTACTTAAATATTTGGGACACAGACATAAAAACTACAAGAAGATTAACTTTGCCCACAGATTTAAAATGACCAATAATTAGTCTGGGCAACTCTTCAATGAATTTGGTCAGATGCTAATGATCACATTTCCGTGTTTCATTCTACCAGCAAAACAGAGATGAATATCCGCCCCTTGTGACTCAAACTTCCACTCTTGATGATGAATTTATCTCTTAAATCAGCACTGCCTGTGTCATATTATGTTGTGTTCAGGCTGACGGTGGCATTCGGATTCCTCTGAAGTCTGACTTCATCATAGAAATTTCCCAAATTCTACTGAGCATTAGACCATCACCAACATCCTCAGTGAGTTATCTAAAACAGTGGAAGAAACCGGTCTCCCTGCTCTATTATTCCTACAGTTCCGTTCAATAGTGGCTAGAACCACAATGAAAAATTTTGACTTGAAAATGCATGCTTTTAAATTTAATCTTCAAGCTTGAGTGCTGAAACTGATTCCTCAGTATCTTAACCTTCTTAAGAGATTTAGTTTTTAGAGGGCTGCTGCTCTGTACTTTAGGAAATTTAAGCCCCTCACACATGCTTTTCACTCCCTACCAAATATAGCTACTCTATTCTTATTCCAGATATGTCATTTAAGAGACTGGAATTATGTGAGATGAACCTGGGACTAGAAAGAAGACTACTGGAAAATTATTTCAGTATCTGTACCTTGTGAGTGTAAACACTGCTGGTCAATGTGGTGTAAAGCTCTTAACAGCTGTGTTGATAAATATCTTTTAAAAAACATCTCTAAAATTGATCAGTTTGACAATACAGACAGAATTGCTTTCAAAAAAAAAGAGCACCACATTAATCTGGGTTACTATCATAACACCTATGGCTGCCACAGGACTACATATAAACACTTTAAAATATTATGCTTATTCATAGATGAATCACTGTAAATCAACAAACACACATATGTAGACAATCAGAAAGGTCAAACTGTTTGATATCAGAGTCCTTTCTGTTCACCTTTTGCAGTGCCTTGTCTAGGTGAAATTCTTGTATAACTCCTTAAGATCTCAAATATCCCCATAAGTCTCAGGCTTTTACAGTCTTGGATGAATTCAACTCCATCTTGTGAAGCTGTTTCAGATAGTGTGCAGGAAATAGAAGATTTGTATCTATGCCCTCTGTCTGTCCATTCTTAGGTCACTGTAGTCCAGATGAATTTCTAATACAGAAGCAAAGTCAACAGTGTCAATAGAAGGAATAAAAAGGCCTTATTTACATTTAATTTATTAATAATTTAGCTGTCTAGTTTTTGTTACATACCTAAAACATACAGAACTTGATAGATTTATATCGATTATATAGATTTATATATAGATTTATATGTATTATGCTACAAAAATATGAACTAGTGAATCTCACTAGCCTAAATAGTCTAATTACAGTGGGGATAGAATTAAATTGCCAAACTAACATTCAATTTTGTGAAAGTGTTTCATTACATCCCAGATTTTTAAAGGAAGATCTTTAAGGAGTCTAAAATTGCAGACATGTTCATTGCTTTCAAAGGGTTGGGGTTTGGGGGGCATTTTTGTGGTTTGGTTTGGTTTTGTCATTTTTGTTTGTTTGGGATTTTTTTGTTTGTGGGTTGGATTTCTTTATGATTATAGATATTAATCTGAAGTTTTCCCCTTCCAAAATATCTTTTAAAATCTTGTTAGAGATTATGGTAAACTGACATCATCCAATTGTACAATAAATGAAACAAACAAACACATTCATCAAGGAGGTTTTTACTTAACTCCTGGTTTTTCAAAGTATTTCCTTACTTTAAATACAGTAGAACTTGGAAATCTTGCCAATATTGAATTGTTGATTTAACTACAGGCCTGGGTGAAACACATTTTTCCCAATAAAATATATCTTTTTTTGGAGACAAATATTATAACTTATTTAAAAACACAGTGTTTATTACAGGTTTTGCCTTTGATGCAGATCTGTGATAAATGCAGATTAAATAAATCCTGTTTCTTCCTAATCCAGACTAAAGCATTATAGAAACTGGATCAAATTTTGCTGTCCTGTAGCTCAAAGGTGAGATTCACATAGAGGAATTTTTAAAATGTGAAAATATTTCTTTACATGTTCTTCATACTTTGCTAATTAAGAAGCCTTCAGAACCCTCAGGCATCCATGAATTAATAATACCAGTTTCTTCCACTGCAGGCACCAATATTTAAGTTCTTTGCTGCTGTAAGCAAATTCAAAGGTTGGAATTCATGCAAAACTTTCACAGAGCCTTTGCTGCTACTGTGTTAAGAAAAGAGCTGTTGCTTTTTAATTCCCAGTTTATTATGTGTATACTCTGAGAAAAGCACAGTATTCTAGGGGCTGTGGAGATTTCAGCTGCCTTGCAGTTTTCTCATCCTAATAAGATGCAGTTCATACTCTTATTTTGTTATGACTAAAGATATTCTCTACTCAGAGTGTCAGTTTTCAGAACAGAGATCATGATGAAGCCTCTAGAGCACTGTACCAGCAGCTATCCTACTTCATATAGCCATTACAATTTTGAAAAATAAAGTATCAAAAGTGACAGTTGACTACAGGAGTTGCAGAAGAGCTTCACCAACAGTGGTAAAAAGACACATAAAGCTCAGCCTAGATAAATGTAATGTAATATAATGTAATTTAAAGGAGAAAATTAAATCTTCCATACACACTGACAGAGTCTGAAATTGCTCAGGAAAAATCTTGGAGCATGTCTCTGAGCCACCTGATCTAGCTGAAGATGTCCCTGCCCATTGCAGTGGGGTTGGGCTAGATGACTTAAACGTCCCTTCCAACCCAAACAATTTGATGATGCTATGATGAAAGCCTAGTCCAGCTATTAATGCTTAAGATAATTTTTAATTATGCTTTGAGTTTAAAATTTTAAGCATTCAAATGTAAAGCTTTAAGTCCCACAAGTCTCTGATGGCGCTGATGATGTTTATATCATGAACAATGACTGCTCTGGATGACCAAGAGGCACTTGTCACTATTCCAACTTGACTATATTGCCTCACCACACCCTGCCTGTATTCACTCCTCTGGGGGCATAAGCCAGCAGGAAGCTGTTCTGTTCTCCAGTTTGCATTCCTCACCTTGAAAATCAGGGAGCAAGGACTGTACCCACTGCACCCAGAATGCAGTGGTGATGCACTGTAGTTGCATTGCAATTCCCTGTAGTTTTAAGACAATTTATTATGTTTATGAAATCCTAAGGCATATAGCATCTTAGTAAAATCACTTAAACATTGTAAAAACATTTAAAAGTATCACCTATGGTTCTTAACAGCCCTGTTACCAAATTCTTGTAGTTCTCTCCTCCTGAATATAAAAAGCAGAATATTCAACTGCAATCTCATGTTTACATCTAAAGGTAGCTCTCATATAACTGGCTAAACGTCAGTATAGAGTCACAGTCAAATGCTGTAGCTTCCAAAGACAGTTAAAACAGAAGACTTCTCTGGTAGTGACCTGCTTTAAGTTAAAACTGTATTTAAGTGCCTAAAGGCTAAGTCAAAGTTCTGAATGACAACTACATAAGAAAGGTACAATCTTATTTCAGATGAATTTTATTGAGGTCCTTAACTTCAGAAAAAACTCCTCATTTGGAAACAGTCAGTTTGTAGTTCGTTTCTGAAATAAAGACAGTATTTCCTCAGCAATAGGATTATGTGTGTTCTGCTGCCCCTGAGCCCTTCAGAAAACAAATTAATATACATGAAATAAAATGCCAAGTTTGAACCAGCACTGTGGAGCCTGAGCTCCTGCGTCCTACCGGGAGACGGGCTAAATTAACCCAGTCTTGGTACTGGGCTAACTACATTCACACTCTTCCTGACAGCTGTAAGCACAGGCAATAAAACTCACATACCTATCAGCTCCTACTAAAGTCACAAGCAGTCTTCAGCTCTACATAGAGGCAGGCAGTTGGGTACAGGCGGGAGAAACCAGTGAATTGTTGCAGTGAGACGATGTGCTTAAGATCTAGCTGCAACGGTGGCAACAGAGGTAGTTCTACCTCAGTGTAACAGCTGTTTTAGTAAACAGATACTCTTTCGCCTAATGAAGACGACACTTTGGGGGAAAAAACATGATTATGGAAAGAAGTATTTTATATACCATACACAATGCTGATGAGCTGAAAAGCCTAAATACACAGCTTTAGAGTATCTGAGACTCTTAAGCTGAGTTGGCATTGACCTCTAACTTCAGTGTAACTCTCTGAGTTGCAAAATACCGGCATCTACACCCTAGTTAAAAAAAATGTTAGGAGGAGAGGTGCAGTTACAATGTTACTGAAAAGGGTACTTGTACACATGTCATAGTTTAAACCCAGCCAGCAAGTAAGTATCGCACAGCCACCCCCTCACTCCCCCCACACCGCTCCCCAGCGGGATAAAGAAGAGAGAAAAATTGTAAAAACAAATGGGTTGAGATAAGAACAGCTTAATAATTGAACTAAATTAAGATATAATAAGAATACAATAATACATCACCCATGAAGAAAAGACAGAGCATAAAAAAAATAAAGCTTTGCACTTTTGTGCAATTAATGAAACTGGATATTTTATTACCTATTGCCTGTAACGTGCATATTAACAAAATGCACAACATTTTGCATATAAATATTAACTAGAGTTCCTTGAAAAAGTGACTTGAATTTAGTATGCAGTTTCCATTATAAAGCAGCTTTTAGTTGTTCATTACTACGGCTGCCAGATTTTCTTCAAACTTGGCATAGTCAATGACAAATCTATATGGTAAGAAGGTAATTCCAATACATAGATGCCATTCTTGTACCTTGAATAAATTTAAATGACAATTTCTAGCTATCCAAACAATAAGATTCTAGGTTCCTTCCTAATAGAAGCAGCGCCTTTAATGCTGTTTTTGACTAGCTGATCAACACATACAAGATTGCATATTATTTCATGACCCAGGAGCTCCCTTTTCGTGCTGTAAAGAAAAGGTAGTGATGACAAATCCAGAAATCATAGTTTGCGCATTTTTGTCAGCTGGTAGGCAAACATAATGCTAGCTTTGAAATCCTGACATAAAAATACTGAAAACAAATACATCACAAAGTAAAATACATGGGGATATTGATAGCTGATTTTGTTAGTCATATTAGTACATAATTTAAGCAGCTTTATAAAAAGCTTCTCTCTGCCTACATGGAAACCAGTTTTTATATTTCTTGCCAAAGGGGAAGTATTGCTGCTCCAAAAGCATGATCCCAGTTTTTTATGCTATTCCATTTTGCTTCATTTCTGTAGAATATTGAATAACTCTCCAGAGAACTGAGATCAAAAAGCCTCAAACACACTGGAGAGCTTTGGTAGCATAATAACTAACTGCAAATCAGCTGAACCACTATAAGCATTGGTTACTGAGTACTGTTAACACATCACAGAAAATAAGGTCAATAAACTTAGCTTAAGCTATGTAAAAAAAGCAACGTATTTCAACTAGGAACACGAGTAGAAAACAGGAGTGCTCTGTCACAGTTGCTTAGCTGTTAGGTGCTTCCAGAATAAGCCATTAGAATTTGATCATATTTCATTCCTAAACCAGCCAGCCACCTTTTTTTAATGGCAAGTAAAACAGGAAAGGTTAAAAGATCTAGATAATATACAGCCATTCTACAAGACACTGGAGTGGTGCAAACAGCCGACAGCCACATACCAGGCTGTTTGCTGATTCTTCTGTAAATTTCCACCCGAAAAGTGAAGCTTATAGAACTAAATATGAGCATGCACTTCTTCACAAGTCTGACACCCTTCCTTAAATAACTAATGACAGTGAGGTTTGCTTATCTGGCTGATTTTCCACAGCAGCTTATTAAGTAATGCTCATATTTGCTACCCTGCTGACTGAGCTGAGGGGCAATAAACCTCCCGGTGACTGGTGGTGATAAGCAGCCAGAGTGTGAAACATTTTCAACTGCTCCACATAGAGCCATTAAGGAACATCTGCCCAAACTTGTTCTCCTTCAGTATTTCTTTCCCCTGAAGGAAATAGAAAGTTCATAATTACGTTTTACCAGCAATTAACTTTTCCTTACATTAGCACTCTTTTCCTCTGACTCACAGTATCCAGCATACATACACAAAGCTCTTGCCAGATTGCTTGACTTTTTAACAACCTACTTGACCAGAAATACTGCAAATTAAAATGTGCTTCTTACAACAAAGCTCCCAGATTCCCAATATAGAGTCAGATGAGCCCCTAGGAAAATGAGTTTGAGGGTAGCTACCTACTCCTGTTAAAAATATCCCTTCGTTGGTACTCAGGAATTTGTCTCAAAGAAGGAAACATAACTGTTTTGTGGGTTAGGTAGCATTCTGATCACCAGGCAATGTCTGATGGAGAAGACTAAACTTAATTACCATTACGAAATCACTCCTTCTATTACAATTGTCAGAACACACTCACTTCAAGCCACTATGTATTTGAATGCATTAGTGCACTACTGTTGCAGCAAGGTACCTATTTATTAACTGTATTTTATATGTGAGTAACAACTACAGATGGACATTCCCATTTGCAAGAAGAACATTTCTGGTTTAATTTCTGTAAGTTCATAAATCAAACTATAGCTCATCTGGAAATAGCTGTAATGTTATCCGATTTTAAGGTCAAAATTCAGAAGACCTAGACAGCTCTCACTCAAACTCACCAGGGCTTTTAAACCCTTTTACCTGCCTCCACAGGAACAAAAAAATATCAGTTTGCACTTTTTAATATACCCTTTTTAAAAATATATATATATTTCAAACAAAACCTGATTGTCCCACATATTCATTTAGCACTGTAAGTTGTGTCTTTCAAAGCAAAACCTAAACTCTACAAGTGATAATAAAAACCTAACATATTTTCATTAGCAGATTTCAAATGTGGGTAGACAAATACTTAATGACAAACAAGGATTTGTGGCCACTTCTGCCTTGAAATACAAAGGCCACCTTACTTTTGGGGAGCCTGACTGAGCTTACAAATATGTTTATTGTTTTTTCTCACTGTGATAGCTTAATGGGGAAAACCAATGTATGTTCTACATGGCAACAGTGGGAAAAGTCAATCTTTGTGATAAGGGCCAGGCATCTGAAAATACTGACAAATTGCCTGCAGAAAAAAAGCAATTTGCTGCCCAAAGCAAATAAAACATTTCTAAAGATTTGCAGTTTTGCTGCTACAGCCAAAAAGGTGCAGAATAGAAAAATGCATGACTGAAGGCATGAAAACTTACAATATTCTACCTCTCCAAAAGCAAAAATAGCAGGGCAGCAGAATGGGAGCAGTTTTCAGTATCTCTGTGTCCTGATTAGCTATGAGGATTCCCATACCAACCTGTCTTACAATGTAATTAACATTTCATGCAACGATGGAAACTCCATCACCTCACCCAGTTTGGTTTTGCTGTTGATGCCTTTTGCACACCCCTCCTTCATTTTTGAGAGTAGGAGGAGGCCACTACTGACTAACTAAAGAAATAGAATGTAAGTGAAGCTCTGTATCCTACATCTCATTTAAATATTCTGTATTCATTTCTCTGGGTACATAGTGGAGTGGACGAGCAATTAGAGAATTATCACCCCATCAATGAATTCTGTCATCACTGGGCAGGAAGTTGCAGCTGTATAAGGGCAGGATGTTGCAGCTGTATAAGGACAGCATACTGCATACTATGCTGGAACAGAAAAGGAAAGCACTTCAGGCAATTTAAAGTCAGGAGGGATTTTATTATAATTACCCTGACTGAAACATAGCCAAGAAAACTGTGGTATGAATAGGAGATCTCAAAGTTTCTAACCCAAAAATGATCAGAACAAATTTATGCCATGTTTATCAAATATGATCTCAGATTTTCACTTCTCAGATGTTTGTTGTTAGTAAGCACCCAGAAACTGGAAGGGAAAGCGTATGAATAAAAATCCAATTCTTCCATAAGTTCTCTATAAGTATAGTGTTACTGCAGAGAAAATTGGTTCTTAAAAGTCACATTCTAAAACAAAAGTATTCGTTTTTCAAAAGTACTTTTTTGAGCTTCAGGTATAAATAGTCTTTATTTCAGATGACTGAAGAGTATTCAGAGAGGAAATTCTATTAAAAGTAATCACCCCACCCACATTTTGACAGTAGAAATTTAGCAAAAGCATCTGAAAAAAACCCACTGCAGTAATTCAGCCATGATCCTTTGCCTATACTCCCCCTCCCCCTTTTGCTGCTAAAATAGCAGAACATACCTCCCTTACCAAAGACAAGCTTTATAAAGTAAGAGTTTTCAGAAAGAAGTGAGATATATTTTCCTCAAAATTTAGTTGAGATTAAAGAGACTTTAAAAAGAATCATTTTATAGCAAAAGACACAGAAGTCTGTACAGAGTATTCGTTTAGTTTGAGAGCTGAAAACCTTGAACAAGTGTTTCTTTGCTCATATCTCATCAATATGCTCCAAGTCTGCTGTTGAGAAACGGATCACCCAGAACGAGGGAGATGCTAACTCAATTCTTCTTATTTACTATAAAGTATAAGGTATCAATTAATAAAGCCCCACTATTATTTTTGTATTAGAAAAGATAGTACAGTGATTTGAGTGATACTTATGGGCAAATTTTACTTAGTGTGCAAAACTGACCAAAGATGCCAAGTATCAGACAGAAAACAAGGGGACAACACAGGACATCTGAACCTAATTTACAGTCATCTTTCATGTACGTTTCACTGTGGCTGAGGAATCAGCAATGTTACCAATAAATGGAAAGTGCTTCTCTTGAAGAATTATTACAGGCTTCATTGCTCAAACATATCCCTGTTCAAAATCATTAAAAATTTGATGTTTATTCAGATAGTTTTCTTTCAATTACTACGGAATGACAACACAATGTAAAGAGTCATTTGTGTATTCGTGGACAGAAAGAAGCATCAGTGTCCTGAGTTCAGTAACAGTCATTTTTCTCCTTCTTAGTAGCTGGTGCAGTGCTGTGTTTTTGACTTTCAGCCTGGGAACAGTGCTGATAATGCTGATGTTTTTGGTTGCTGCTCAGTAATGCTTACTCTGACCAAGGACTTTCTGAGCCTCATGCTCTGCCAGGGAGGATGGGAAGCTGGGAGGAAGCAGAGACAGGACACCTGACCCAAACTAACCAAAGAGGTATTCCATACCACAGCA
>WYDI02039978.1:0-13819 GCA_009867235.2 Psittacus erithacus
AGTGAGGTCTCACGAGAGCAGAGTAGAGGGGCAGGATCACCTCCTTCGACCTGCTGGTCATGCTCCTTTTGATGCAGTCCAGGATACGGTTGGCTTTCTGGGCTGCGAGTGCACACTGACTACTCATGTTCACTTGTCCTTGCTGGGCTTCCACGCGTAGGAGTCCCAAAGTCTCCTACAGGGACAGTGGAAAGAAGAAGTTCCTCTGAAGTCTAGCACGCAGGTGAGACTGGCAGGATCTCACTCTTCTGACCCACACCTTGTTATTTATTATTCCTCCTTATTTTTATAATGTGCCACTGCATGGAAGTCACCCTCACAGACTGAGGGTTCATTGTGATAGTAAAACCTCTCATACACACAGAACAGTGGCCAAAAGTTAGTTTAATTTAGTCAGGTCACCTGCAACCATGTAGGAGGCCCATTGCCAGAGAAAGAACAATGGACTGTTCATTTATTTCAGTGTCCCTGAATGACTTGACAGTAAGGGGTTGCCATACTTTCTTCCTCATTAGCAGATATGTCCTCTTTTACCTTGGGGTCCTTCAGTGAGCACGGCTCCTCCTAAGGCACAGGCAGACACAGAGTTCTTCCTGTGCCTTCGCATCCCTGTCTCCTGAAGGCAGTAGTTAGGAGATGAGGTACTTGGATTGCTGCTCTTCCGCACAGTATAACATAGCAATATTTCTTTGCAGGGCTAACTGCCAAGCTTGACTGATATACCTGGGAGATTTAGGATTTGCAGAACTACATCTTTAAGTACATTAAGTATCTGGGAGGGTATCTTGGTATGCCCTTTACATTGTGTATGCAAGCTCATATACAGTCAGAGAAAATGAGGGATGGCAAGTAACTCCTGACATAGAACAAAATATAAATCAAGGTTTAATACTATACTATTATTTCATTTTATACAGAAATAAACAAGACTACAAAGCTTTCAAATAATTTGATATCATTACTAACGTGGTAGCACACAGCAGTGTTTGATGAACTGATTTGTTGTATTAGTGATATTGTAGGCACACTAACGTAAGCACAGAGCTTTGGCCCTCAATAAAATTTTTGTAGTGATTAGGTTATTAATGGAAAAAAAAATAAAGGCTGACCCTTGGGGCAATCCTCAGATTTATTATTTCTAGCTTTTAGGTCATTCCCCTGTGTGATTTGTGTTTGATCACAAAAATAATCAGAGAACAGATCTGCTGGAGATATATAGCTAATTTAATTAATAGTAAACAGACTAAGTTTTCTAAAATATTATTGTTTCACTGTAACAATAGGCAGAAAGAATAACCGAATGGATGAGTGAGTAAATGATTAAACAAACACATGAAAAGTAGTAGGTCAAAATTGGCCATGTGCTTTTTAGGAGACTTTAGCACTGAGTTCACAGAGTTCCCTATTAAGCCATCCTTTCTCAGAGCTGAACAAGCCCAGGTCCCTCAGCCTCTCCTCACAGGGCAAATGGTCCAGCACTGATCATCTTGGTGGCCTTCACTTTACTCCTGTTTATTGATGTCTTTCATGTATGGTGTTGGAGGGGGCAAATGGGGATTAGATGTGGTCTAATAAGTGACAAATAAAGGAAGATATAACGTGTCTTCATCTACTGATGATGATTCTATAGCTAGTACATATAGCCTGTTAGCCTTTCCTGCAAGGGCACACTTTGTCATGACTTCAAAGCCAAGGTGTCAGGCAAATAGTTACTTTATGTACCAAGAGCTGCAAAATTACTTGCTAAAGGTTCTTCCTCAAAAGATCAAATCAGAAAATCTGTTCAGGCATGCTGAAGTCCAGAAATGGACAAAAAAATCAATCAGCAGGAGAGACACGGAATAATTAATGCTACTGGTTTAGTTTCCAGAAGCTACTTTAGTAGCTGTACAGTCTTTCGCAGAACAAAGTTCCTTTTTCATCCACTGAACCAGCACAGGAAGACTGTCACAAGCAAGAAATTGTTAGCGACTAGTTAGTTCTGCTAGCAAGTGATGGAGCTGCAAGGGGGACAGGGAAGATGCTTTTAAGGCTACAGATTGCCTACATAAGCATGCAACAAGAACAGCATGTCAAATCCAAAGAAAGGAGAAAAAACCAAAATTAAGTAAAGCAAGCCCCAACACTCACTGAGATCTGTGCCAGGAGACCTGCCTCAAGTATTTCACAAATAGTAGGAGGGTAGCTATGAGCTGTTTATAGGAAAGGGTGGAAAATCTACCTAAGTCACCCTATGGTAACAAAGTTTTGGACAAGGAAGAGCCCTTCCATTCACTTTTGCTGCAGATTAACACCTCAGACTGAAGCTAATCAGTGACAGAAAACTTGCCAGTCCAATGGAGAAGGGAAAGGGAAGAGAAACAAAAGCTGAATTAAACAATCTGCTAATGTTTCCACACAACAGCATTTGGGAGAGCAGCAAACCACTCTGAGATGTCAAATGCCTCTAGGAAGCTCAAACTGTTTACAGATTTATGTTTCTAGTAAGTTCTAAACAGAGTCTGATTCCAGTAGTTTTCATTCAGAAGCAAAGCAGAAGGGGGTGGTATTTATTTTTATCTTAAAATAACCTAGAACTGTGACACTCACCTATTACACAGAATGGTTTCCTTGCAAAGCGCAGTCTTCCTTGCCATCCTCGGTATCGACAACAGCATCCAGCAGACCAGATGCGAATAATAAATTCCAAACCAAAGACAACAATCATGACAAATTCCTAGAAAGGGCAAATAAGAAAAATGCCTGTTACAGATAACCAACACTGAAGCATCAGGAAACTTATGACTACCGTGTGTGTCTAGCAATCCACCTTGAGCATCTGAAGGTCACAAGCCAAACCTGGGATCCTGCTCCCCAGGATGTTTATGCAGCTACACACAGAACACAGTCCCCAGAGCTTCCTAATGAATAGTCGAAGTCTAACCTTAGTAACATTAAGTATCTGCTAAAATTGGCTACCAAATATGAAACACTGAAGACCTGAATCATGCAGAAAAAATATCAAAGCAAAATACTCAGTGACTTTGGATGCAGAGGATCAGACCGCAGGTAATTTGAACAGGTAGTGAAGAATATGTTATATATACGCATCCATAAAATCAGTTCTTAGTTTGAAGGCTGTATGTGTTGGTAAATATATTCTTATTGTAGCAAGATACAGGTGAAGTGATTGAGATGATGCAGAAGCATTTAGGAAATAATTTTTTTCTCCAGAAAAAGGTTAAAATACATGCAAGTGTCATTGCATACAACAGGTATGCAACTGTTTGTAAGATGGTATATGAATGTTCATGCTACACCTAACTTTCCCTGGACATCTTGTGAATGGAAGCATTTAAAAGTCTCACCTTTCTTGTCTGGCTTGGAACACAATTCAGCTCCATACCTTAAAGAAATCTGAATCCCTATAATATGCAGTGATTTTGTACATACACTCTGGTATGTAATTATAAACTTACATACTTTTCTGGAATGCCATCATAAAGTTATGGGATTTGAAATCATAAAACAAAAATTTGTGTGTTCACCAAAAGAACAAGAAAAGTACTTGAAGGAGTTTCTTAAGCAGTTCATCAAGAAGATGAGGATGAAAGTTGTATTTTGTTTGGCAGCTGTATGTATTTCCATGTCCAGGAGAAAGCTGTTCTGTGTCAGTGAATTAATTTGTTATTCCTGCAGGATGAGGACTAGTGAGGTACTGGTTAAGAAATCATTGCAAATGAATTACATAGAGAAATATTTGCAAGGGCATGGTTGATCCAACATTGACTTTTCCCCAGTAAACAGTTTGCATGTTTTCAGACTGTAAGACTCTACAACTCTACAGTTGTACAGCCAATAAGGCTGTAAATTTCACATATGTCAACTCAGGCATTAATTTACCTGAAAAAAAATAACATTATTAATATTGTGTCATGTAATGGTGCTTTAATAGCTTATGAATAGTGGCAGTACATTCAAGCACTGTGAATTTAATTTGCTTCTGTTGTCACAGAACAATTTGAAAACAAAGTATTCCTTCTTAAAACATGTCAGCTTGTATAACTGCATCACACTGAAACTGAGTTTTTAGAGCCTTCTTCAGTGTCTTCATTTCCAGCTTTGTAATTCCCATACTGAATGCCTAAATCACAAAAGCAGAATGAGATCCCTCTGCTAAAACATGGCTAAAAAAATGACAGATTTTTTTTTGTTAGAAAGGAACACATGGAAAAATGAGTGCGATTGTTTAAGATTTCCTTTTTCTTCATTCTACTACAAGAAACTTCAGCTTAATTCCAAGGACAGAGTTATTGCACAATTTCAGAAAGGATTATGTGCAAAATTGAAAAAATTCTCCCTATAGTAACAATAATGCTTAATAGTTGGCTACCATGTGGTACATTTCCTTGCAGGAAATTCTGTGTAGACCAAGAATAAAACAGACAAGAAGCCAACTGGAAAAAAGGAAGAATATCTATTTTAGTTATTTAACTACTTTTATAGTGGTAGTCAAATCATGAATTGTCAAATCTGGTTTACACGTTGTTCGGTGATGTCTGTGAATTTATTGGGGTGGATGGCAGTCACTCAGGTCACAACATCTGATTCTCCTGACAAAGTCTTTCCTTTGGTGTAGGGGTAAGAAATACCGAAGGAACAGAGGCCAGTGAAGCATGAAGCATTCTTCACTTCCAATAAAACCTTTTCCTTGTTAAAATCTAGTACGTTTAATTTGACTGAAGTTTGTCATTTCCCTGGAAAACATATTATGTGTACAGATGCATGAAAAACACCTCCTGCTTTGTAAGTACACTGAAATTGTCACAGGCATTTTACAAGAGCTGATCCACACACAGAGGAGTGCATCCTTTATCATACTCTAGACCCCAGTAGGGCCTCAGATAGAGAATTAGGAAGAATAGAAAGTACTTAGTGATTCTGGCAGGACTAGTTTACAGCTTCAATTCAGCTAAATTAGCATCACAAAACTGCTGGTAGATGTTTAAAATAGGTAATTTTTATTTGGCAGTTTACTATTCTGTTTCCCATTAGTGCTGTACAGTTTTGTATTCATCATCTGTACTACTTATTGTGTGCTGAAAGCACATGCTTGAGAGTCTCTTGTATTACACGGTGTACTTGTGTGTCAGGGGCAGAAATCCTATTTGTCTCTCTCACATACAAATGCATAAACATGTACTGCAAAGAGACTCTTCTCAAAGATATATCTGTTCTGAGAGAAAAGAGCAAAAGGATGTGGGCTTTTTTTGTTGGTTTTGTTGGGGTTTTTTTTTTGACAGTGAGGCAATAGCATAAGATTTTCTTGAAGAAACAATGTGAAATATCTCTGTTCTTTCCTTGAGAAAAATAATTACTATTTATAGAAACATTATGAATTTATGCATGGTGATATTCTCTCAAAATCAACTGAAGTTTCTGCTAAAAATAAATTTTAACAACAGCTGCTGTAGTTATAGTAAGTGAGCTCAAGTTCATTAAATATGGCTCTGTGCTAAAAGAATTGCTGAATTTAAAAGTACTATATATGATTTTCTTCCACACATACCACATATCTGGAGGTTTTAAAATACAGTATAAGCTTTAATAACAGAAAAAAATTGAAAAAAGTGGAGATGGTGTTTCACAGTAATTATTGCACTTCCTGAAAGAGTGGTATTGCAGAATGATCCTAATATCCTGGTCACTCCTACTTTCTCAAAGAACAACAGATTTTCATACATACCATCATTAATAAAGTCTAGAGCAAAAGACTTTCCTAGAAAATGTGAATGCACTGAAACAGGACTCTTTATAATATGTGTGTGGTATGTGTGTGTTGTGTACATATATGTATATATGCAACATATATATATATTTATATCAGCATATATGCCAGGTTTTTCTTTTTTGTATTTTGGATTGCTCCAGGTTGAAACCAGACAGAAACAATACGATTCTATGATTCTATAATCCCACACCACTGTGAAAAAAAATATTTTAGTAATCAGTTCAGTCAGTCATAACATAAAGTCAAATCTCTGTCAAGGCTAATGCAGGCCAGGGAATGACATTATTTTTTCCTGTGGCAGCTGCACAGTCATGAGGTTCTTGGTTTTCCACAGACAAAAATTGGAAGGATGCATCCCAAAGAAGATCAGGATTTTTTTTTTTCTTTAGATTTCATTTTCAATGGCTTATTATAAAATTAAGCATAAATCTAGGCTTTACAATAACTTGATTTTAGTTCCTTAGCAATTGAAACAGAAAATCGGAACATAATTAGAAAGGCATGTGACAGAATAAATCATTAGACCTCATAAGTTTTGTAGGCTTGCTGTAGAAATGATGCGTTCCAAGTATGTCTGCTCTACATATAATATGATTGAACCCTGTTAATTTTGGATTATGTATGAATAGCAGCATTTACAACAGAATGGGAAAATTCTGCACTGTTTATAAATCTGGCCTCCTTCAAACTTTAGCAAGGCTGTATTTGAACTGATGAGCAAATTTAGGTTTGCTGGAAACCCAACCTTTCTGTTCCTAGATACAGCAGGAATGCCTTGGCGTTTGCCATTACTTCCCCTATCCCTCCAGCTTGTCATCCTTTTCCGGTCTCAGATGCCTCTGGCTCGCATCACAGTTACCAAAATTTGTAACTTTTTGATCATTTAAGCTCACAGATAGCCCCCACAGCACCTGATGTGGCAGAGGCATTGGAGGCTTGGACAGCGCAAAGTTTCTTCCTTCTCAAAGCACAGTTCATCAAGACTGATGAACTTCATTCTGAGACATTTCTACATATGCAGCTCCAGTTGTCATGGGGCACTATGCATATGCAAGAGAAGCAAGGCTGAAACTCATACACTTGAAAGATTTAGTTGCTTTTGGCATAAGGAACGGGCGCCATTGTGCTACTGAAGTTTTTTACACCTGCAAGTGCCTTGGTTGCTCTGTCACTGGAACAAGGAGGGTTACAGAAATGGCAGGAAAGGAAAAAGATGTCATCCAGAGTAAGGTCTCTATTAAAAGAAGGCCCCTCAGGACCAACAGGGTTGATAATTAATTAAATCAAGCATACTTTGTACAATCCAGATACAACAAGCACTTTTTTTTCCCTCTTTTTTTTAATTTTAATTAGGATAAAAGTGATGGTTTATTGAAATTGTCTACATTATTATGCTTCTCGGGTAGTTTTTAATGATAAGGATTTCCCAAATCATAACAGCAAAAACCTGTTTTTATCATGGCTTTCTTGTTCATTAACGTAACTGAATATTAAAACATAGAATAATTTGCTGCTGCTGAAATCAGATGCCTTGGTTATAGACTATAATTTCTGGCAATTAGAGCCTTTTTTTGAGATGAGAAAATGACCAAAGTTCAGCAGTCTGTGCTGCTCTAGGATGCTCCTGGTTATTTTTCGGTGTGTAAATGAGCTTTGGTTTGGATGTAAGAAATCTGCCCACAAGACGATGCTATTTTAATTTTATTTCTTGCATGTAAATTGTGTTGTTAAGTATTCTAATGGCTAATGAAGCAGACCAACAGAATCTGCAGACTGATGTGAGGAGCTGCCTGCCTTGAGCTCATAGGAGAACTGTGTCTACAAGTGACATTATCAGAAGCCTGGGAAATGGAATAGAACAAATCAAATTAATTCCCTGAAATAAGCTTTAATAAGGCCACAGGTGTTTCCCTACTGAATACATCTCTGCAGTGTAGCTGCACTGCAGATGCTCATCTGGTGTAAGGTACCACAACCTCCCAGCAAAACAGCAGCAGCCGGAGGAGCAACGCCATCTGATACAGCTCAGGAAGTGTCCCCTCTTCCCTAAAACTCATAATCAAGGAAATCCAGTGTTTCCAAATCAGCTGGAAGAGAGGGAGAATAAATATTTTCTCATTCTTTAATTTACAGCTGACTGGTTTAAGAATGTAACACTGCTAAAATCTTACATGAATGGTTGATACTATTCAAATGGCAATGCTTTATCATTCATTGTCAAAAAGGATGAGATTGTTTTCTCATTCAGTTGAAGCAATAATATAACACCTCAGCTTCTGCATCTCTCTCTCAGGAAAAAAAAAACCCTCTACTGATTCAAAGTACTGAGCACCAGAGTTCAGCTCTACGCTTTATAAACAGACACTATCAGGATGTCAGGGGAAGCACACCACCAGTCTGTTTCAAAGAAACCTGAGAAAGGTTTGAGCTTTAAATAGTTAGGATGCAGAAGCTGGTGTAGGACTAGGGATGTTTCTGTTACACTGGCCAGTTTAAGACAAGCAGATATGGATACATACATGCTTTATAGTTGAAAATAGTATAATTTGAATGCATTTGTATGATTCCTGGTTTAACATTAGAAGGGGAGATCTTTGATCTACAAAGCTAAGAAGCATATTTATGCATGCATACATACACTTGAGGAATTAACGTTCTAATTTTTTCCAACTGTAGTTTAACAGTGAGAAAGGCCGCCATAAATCTGAAAACATATCCCAGAATACACTCTATTAGAGGCATATAAATCACAACCAGAGACTTCAGCTTCCAGTGCAATACACAATAAGCATGAAATGAAATTTATGCACCATTTTATCATTTGTCAGTTTTATAATGAATGCGATACTTTTACTACACTTGCTTTTCCAAATTGTGATTAAGATTTCCCATGCTGATTCTACGTTAATAGAGGATTATTGAGAAATCAGTTCTGTGCCTTTTAATCTAATGCACAGCTACAAGTCTACTGATATTAAAATCCCTGTGATATGCTAAGTTTTAATTAGCCACAGTTATATTGGACTTCTGCTACCCAACTCCCTTTAAGCTTTTTCTTTTTATTACTTGAAATGGCACCCATCAATCATGCTTCTTTATTCACTTACAACAGAAAAAAATCCCAGAATCTTTGTCAAGTAAAACCAATTCTGAATCAGATAGTGCAACTAGGCACCAGAATTCATTACATAGCTGCCATTTAATTGTTTTTCATCACCCCTCATACAGTTAACACAAGTATTTACCATATCAGACCCAATATATGATTCCTAGCACTGAAACTGTGCTGACCTTCCTCAGCAACCACAAGGGAATGACAGACACCATTCTGCCTCCCCAAATCAGCCTATTTCACACCACCACTTCACACCACCACCATGGACCAACTGCTGAGGATCTGCCAATGCCACAGGGTTGAGTCCCACACAGGTGCACTGGGCAGCTGTGATCCCAGCCTTTGGCCATCATGGTCACTGCAATTACTGTGTCAGTGCATGTGTGGGAAAACACAACCCCAGACTCCTTTTGGCTTTGTATGGACATAGTTATTCCAGGAATACCCTGGTCATCACTGAAAAGCTTTTTTCAAGCTGAGAAAATAGCAATGGGAGACAATGACTTTGCCACCCAACATGTCTATCCTACTCTTCTGCAGACACAGCATCACCCTTAAATATGGTGTTTTCCAGGCATTTGCTCTCACAGTTTTGTACCATCTTTTATTTATGTGTCAGGTACAATTACATTTCTGAGACAATTTCTGAAAGGAGGTGATAGCCATTAAACTCACACTATAGAATAATTTTCTACTTTACAAACATTTTTGTATCCTGCTTTGTACTTGTTCACATTTTCTTTCTCTATAGTGAGATATCAGCAGTAAATGGTCTCATTTTGGTTTTAAAATTATCCACATATTGAAAAGAATGAAGATCTGTACAGCTGTACCCAGGCCTTTGCATTTCCTTTGTGATTTCTTCACGCATTTTTGAGTGCTGTAGTCACATTTCTGATGTCACATGCTACAGGCAGGCATTCAGGCACATGCCTCTGTAGCAACACGGCTCCCAGATCTTCCTTTTGAAATGTTTGTGAAGAATTTGATATCTTTTGCCGTGTCCAAAAGAATGGGTGTCAGAGCCAGAGCAGACTCTGAATCCTTTTATGTTCTGGCATCCATGTTGATATTATATCGATGCAAGGGCTTTAGGCTAATTGTTACAGTCGATCACATGTTATGTGAACTAACTGATATCATTTGACATGCTGTATAGCAGAGTGGGATGGGAAATTCATTCTTCTCTTATTCCTTGGTCTTAGCATGTTTGGAGTTGTTAAATCCTAGAGATCCTGCAAATGATATTTGCTGTGTTCTTTTTAGTTATTTCTTCTTGCAGTTTCCTGGTTTGCAAAATTCATTAACATTTTCAGAAAGCAATTTTAAGAGAGAGTTTTCTAACAATTGATATCTTTGGGCTAAGTGGACTGGCAGGCACATTGCCCCATCTCCCAAAATTCTCCTTATGCATTTAGTTTCTTAAAGATGCTAACTTCTGTCATCTCACCAAACATGTCTGTTACTTGAGCAGAATTTTGAATTCTTTGGTTACAATATTTTTATTCAGTTCCTTAAGGACAGTGAAAAAGTTGACTTGGTCCCCTCTTTTCAACCCAGCAACTAGACTTTGAGAGCCAGTTTATCAAGACTTGTTTTTTACAAATTATGCCATCTGCTGAGAGTTTTGCAGCTTTTCCTATTATCTTTTTTTCAAAGCTTATGGAATTTTACACTCTTGGAAAAAGAAAAGAACAAACCCCTTCCACATCCTCTCAAAAACATACATATATCTTCATTAGACATTCATTTCCTGCAACCCTATCTTCATATGCTACAATCAGCCAATTCCTGTCTGGTTCAGATTTGATACCAACATTTTTATCCTGTCCATGACATACACCCTTTCCTTAGGCAATCTGTAGAAGCCTAAAAGTTTAAAATGACCAGTACTTGTTTTGCTAATTCATCTTTGTAGCTTACCAACAGTTCATGGTCCGCAGGGCTGGACTTTGTTCCAGTGTGTGTCTGTGCATTTACCATCACCTATGCTTTAAATTCCCTGGATTTTTGTGCTATAGATCTGTTCTAGATCCTTACAGGCATTTTTTATGTTTGCCTGTATTTTGATACTTATTTTCTTGACGTCACAGTTTTTAAACTGAATCTTGTGAACAGATTTCTTCTCTCACGTGAGGAAAGTTCACATTTTGACGGTAGCAAGCTATGTCTTCACATCTGTGCAAAGCGACTGAATGGATTAAGGTTTCTGTATGTTATTCAGATGGTAGGTTTTCTCTAGGTTTCCAAACAGCTTTGATATCACTGATGTTCTGCCTTTTTCAGCATTCTTTTCCTTTAGGCATTTAGTGTTCCACAGCCTTTTCCTTACATATTATTTATAACCATGTACTTTGGCTTTTCTCTGGAGACATATTCTGCATTTCAATTTGGCAGATCAATATTTCCGTAACAAGGGTCAGGTCTGAATTTCCGATAGAGAGTTTGATATCTATCCATTTTTACTGTTGCTATCTAAACTGTTTGTAGCCTGTTTTAAGGAGGTAGTTCTTGCTCTCCATATAACAAGTTTGGATCCTTACCAAACTCTGGCAATAAAATTCAATTCTACAGAGTCTAGCATAAATTATAATAAATCTACGTCTATGGAAAATGCTACACTTATGAGTTGGAAGTGCTTTCCCATGCTACCCTGTTATCACTTAAAGTGATAAAACAAGAAGGAAGACATGCCATGGAAGAGCAGTTGCTATGCAAGGAGTGTTGCTTATTTGTCCTTAAAGAACGTCAAGGACTAATGATTTGGTCCTTTGGCACAATATGTTGATTAGCCTAAAAAAGACATGCTTTTCCCTCCTCAAAGAATTATAACCCCATTAATCTGAACCCTGACACTCCATCACTAACATCTAATCCTCCCCATTTTCCCATTCTTAAACTCATAATCCTCCTACAGATTCTGTGTTCTTCTAGAGAAAGTGGCCCCTTGAGTGGCTGGCTAAAAGTCTTTTCCAAATAATGTGGACAGGTTTGTAGTTCTGCCTGCCTGGGAAATGTTGTGGCAGTGACTCTGAAACTATCTCTTACCTTCCACAGCATTTGCTGTTAAATGGTGTAGCAGTTGAGGTAATCATCCACAGTTATTTGTAAGCGATTCAGTTATGAGACATTTCTTTCTTCGTTCTGATTGCAGATCACACATAGTAACGCTGTTTTACTCATCAAACCCATTTAAGCTTTCCCAGTAGAATAACGTATCACAATTTTTAATTACAAGAGAAAGATTATTCCATTCAATCTGTGATTTTTCATTCTTCCCTTTACAATGGTTATTTCTGCTTAACACAGAAGAAACAATGTAATCAAACCCAGAACCATATCAATAACAGGCTTATGCCAGTATTGAGATGTTTTTATTCTCTGTGTTTGAAGTGTATTTTATCACCCTTAGCACAATTGACAATATATAGATACCTTTACAGTTTTGCGTGCGGTGCCATGTTCCTTTCTTATAAAATGATCTTTATTGTTAGTTTTATCTCCCTCCATAGCTATAGTGTGTGCTTATTTGTTTAAAGCTTGGTTGGTTACTTGGTTGGGAGTGCCAACACTGCCTTCTGACAGAAGAATTACAGGTTTGGGGACATCTATTGATATGTTTTTAGATAACTTCACCTTTTCATTTTTCATTTTTGCTTTCTGTCAGGCTTCCTCCTAATAACTTTAGGTTTCAGTATAGAGAGTATAAATTTAATCCGTGAAGGCATGAAATTATTTATTTTGATAGGGCAAAAACATTTTCTTTCAAAGCTAACAGGCAGCTGTTATGACATGCTTGAATTGTTCTATGCTCATGTTATTACCTCATTATAATATTAGTGTATATGAATCCAAACAAAACTGAAAACATGAAGGCTTTGACCTTATCAAAATTACATTTCCCTCTCTTATTCTCTTTGATAACATCAGTGTTGCACATCTAATGGAAGTAATTTTTCAGAGATTTCTATGCAGAAATTTTGAAATTTCAAAGCCATCCTTTGATTTTGGAGGAAAGAAACATTGGAAATTAGTATTTCCTTAAAAATACTAATCCTGAGTTTTGACAAGCTCTAGCAAACTTGAAAGTCACAGATTTTTTGGCTCAGGGATCAGTTTATCTATTTCTTTCGAGAGGAGTCAATGAACGTGCATTGTTAGAAATGTATCTATAATTGAAATCTCTCAAGATCATTCAGTTTTTCCTTGTTATCCGGTCCTGGAAAGACACCCCATCCAGTTCTTTGCTCAGGTCTGGTGGTCTTTTATCTAAGTGTTGCAAGACGACTCAAGTTCTGGGACAAGAAATCTAAACTGAAAAAATGCTGCTGTTCTGAATTGAGCTCTACCCATCTCCTTTTTCAAAATCCACTCTGCCCAGCTTTAAAATTTTGTAGCAGATTTGTATAATTACACAGCTGTGCATGGATTCACTCCCCTAGAGCAGAGACAAATTGACTATGTGCTTGCCTGCTATGAGGCAGCTATATGCTATATGTTTTTTAATCAATGTTCATCCTCTTTCTATGTTTCTTTTATGGGAAAATGTTGAAACAGAAAAATCTTAGGAAGATCTTAATTGCTAGAAGCACTTACTAGACTTTCCTTTTGAATTCATATAAGTGACCACAGTACATGTAAAAGCTAGCCTCATCTACTCTGCTCTTTCTGCTTTTATGTCTTTGGGAGCTATTTCTGCCTGAAGAATGTGTTCCTAGAGTACATTTTCAGAGGCCCTTATCCTACAGAACTGGGTGCAGCTTTCTTTTTTCAGAGAAGAACACAAAACAGATTTGACAAAACCAGACCTGCAGAAATTCACGAGTTCTGAAATTTTTCCACCTTAATTAAAAATTAAAATTATGGGTGTTGTGGTTTAAGCTTAGTCATAAATTAGAAAAGCATGTAGCCTGCTTGTTCCCCCCCCACAACCT
>WYDI02039980.1:0-34113 GCA_009867235.2 Psittacus erithacus
CAGTGGCTATATAAGGACAGCTTGTGTAGCAATACGGGGGCACACGTTAGGAGGAGCTATCCCCCGTGTCTCCTGGCGCCGCAATAAAGAATACCTGCTGGTCAACTTGGAAAACTTTGTTGGTGAGTTTGATCCCGGAGTTTTCTCCGAATCACCCTTCATTCCACAGAATTCAAGAAACGCTAAACGCTTTTCAGCATTTTAGTTAGAAAGGGACTTAAATGTTAATGTTGAATTAGGACTGAAAAATTTTACCTGAGATACGCCTTTTACAACAAAGGACATGAATAATCTAGTGCACAAAGTGCATGTTTTTATCCAAAAGGTTATGTCAATTTTAAGATTTTGGTCAAATTTTAGATATGAACAGGTTGACAAGAAAATAGTAAAAAGATGCTACAAAAGTCAGAGGTGTAACCTTGAATGCCTTATTTTCTCCTTTTATTTTTACTGGTTTTTCTTTTGCTTCTGTTAAAAGGATAAACGACAGTGTTAAGGCAGATTTCAAAGTCTGTAAATGTTACTAGATGAGGAACCACAACTTATCATTATGGAAGCAGGAACTGGAGAGATTTCTATCATTTAAGACCCTGGTCTTGCCAAAAGCAAATGTAGATGAATGCAGACTGACAAGCCCTGGAACAAAGAACCAAACTGACAGAGTATCAGCTAAAAGAAAGATTCTGCAGAATAAAAAGGGATTGGAAGTTATTACAGAAAAATCCTTTAAAGCCTTTAGCCAAGTATCCAGTTGTAGTAAAGAAAGCAAACAAGAAGTTAGGTAGTATTGCTAAAGGAATATAAATCAAAGCTGTTGATATTATCACTATAACAACACCGTAGCTAAACGTGCAGAGGGAATACATGGTACGCTTTAAGTGCACATGTGCTAGAGGAAAATACAACTTTTTTTAGCAGGTTGAGCAAAAGAGCTATGAAATACTAAGAGCAAATGCAAGGTTTTAATCAAAGTAGAAGTCAGAGGCAATATCCGAGGTCCTTCTGCCAGTGACCCATATTGTTTAGATGAAGGATTATTTGAATCGTTACTTATAGTTTTAATTTAAGTTTTGGACATGCACAACTTAGCACCATCATCAGAGAGTGGTAAAACAGACATACGATACTGAGCATCCCCAAGAACTCTGTGTGAGATGGTCTTAACTGCTCCTGCAGGACAGGCTGGCTACAAGTGAGTTTTCCAGTCCACAGCAATTGCAGTAACAAATGCTGTCCTTGATCATTTCTCCGGCATTTGCCAGCAAATCTTGGAAAATAAGGAAAATACATTTTCCTTTTCTTCAGTTACAATGTGCTTTTCAGCCTTAATTAACAAAGGTAGCCAGCAAGTCACTGAAATTGCAGGATTTTCTCTCAGCGCCTTTGTTAAACTCCCTACAGATCACTGAAGGTCTAACTCATATTACCAGGACTGCATACACACAATTAAACATAATATTGATAACATAAGAGTTACAGTATGTCTAGTTTATTATTGTTTAACATAAACTTGGTACACTTTCCTGCAGATTAAGAAATCCTGTGCTGAATGTTCTTAGATCATGTTTTATAGGTTTCATGTTTACAATGGAAAACTACGTATGTCTAACTTAGTTTAGAAGTGAAAAAGGATGAAAGAAAATCTTTCAGGGCAGGTTTGGTTTTGTTTGGGGTTTTTCTGCGATGCACTTACTTAAAATATTTGTGTTGGTGAAGGTCTTTTGGAAGAACTTATATCGTATTAACCATAAGTGCAATCACTCCCGATGTTAGTTGCTACACTGGTTAAAATTTCACTGTTTCTTGTCAGAGACAAAATGTTAAAAGAAAGAGCAATCCAAAATTCACTCATTTAAAAAATAATAAATAGCTAAAGACTTTGATCAGGCATTCCTTCCAACTACAATCTACCTCTGATATCAACAGTACAAGAAAATCTCAAACAGTGTATTCCCTCACTGAAAACAAAACTGCTACACCAGTTTCCAAGGGTTCTCAACAGAAAACTGTTAAAGAATACACACACCAGCTAATCGCAGAAGTTGAGGTAGATTCCATTTTTGCTCTCAGATGTTTATAAACAGCATCGTGAAGTTAACTGAAACAAGAAGCAAAATGTAATTCAGGGAAAAAGAAGCAGCACTATCCAATCAACAGAAAACTATACATGGGAGAAAATGAAGAAACTGATAGAGGAAATGAGTATGATGACATTTTACAATCCCAGTAGCTTTCATGTTCTTTTAAAATATTCTTTGTGACTTTTTATATGAAATATATTTCTCTGATACAGGTTATATATGATAGAGGTTATTGCATGATGCAGCATTTCTGTTTCGGACTTTGCCATCTGCAGACCATCTTAGCCTAGTAATTATTCTGAGCTTGATACCAAGTTTCCTCTGCCAAGTCTTCTATTGGGATAAGAACTAGAGCAGTTTATACCTGCTGGGAAGCCAGTCCTTTAAATCATGTTTTACCTTGCTTGCAGCACATGAGATGATGTCTCTCAGCATCCTTAGAGGCCCTTCTCAAGATCGCATCTCGCTGCCGTGCAGAGAGGAAGCCTGCAGTGTCCCATCAGCATAGCTGGCATGACATGGACAAGCACCGGGGGCTCGCCTGACTGACCTGCAGATGCTCACTGCAGACAGGAGAGAGCCTTTAAGGCAGCACCACATGCCAGAAGGGGAAGAAGACCAACCGTATGCTGCTAATGGCTGCTACTGAGCCTGCTGCCATCCACCCAGGGAGGCACTTTAGTTTGCATAGACTGTAAACATGCTAAGCCTTCAAGTCTAATAAAAACAAAGAGCATCACTAAGAAACAGCACCAAGAGCTCCACCTTCTCCTTGCAACACTGTGAGTTCTGTACCTGTGTCTTCCCTA
This sequence comes from Psittacus erithacus, assembly GCA_009867235.2. Classification (NCBI taxonomy): domain Eukaryota; kingdom Metazoa; phylum Chordata; class Aves; order Psittaciformes; family Psittacidae; genus Psittacus; species Psittacus erithacus. The sequence goes on from WYDI02039980.1 coordinate 2,891, forward strand.
AGACTAGTGCGACCTGCAGGCGGCTGGGGAGGATGCTGGGAGTGAAAAATATTCAGTTGACTGCCACTTTTCTGTACTGAAAGCTATTTCTAAATACATGAACTTATGTGGACTCTGGGGCTGGTACCTCGTTTTGCTGTGGATTCATACAGTTACCAGGAAAACAGGAGTTGGTCTACAACTGCAGCAGCACAGCACTGCCACAGCAACAGTATGGGAACAACGCAAATGTCAGTCACAGCACTGAGGTCTCGCAATACATCTGCCTGTGACTCAAGCAGGAAATCAGCAGACTTTCAAACAAAGCCTGGCATGAAAAAGCAATTTAAACTCCAAATCAGCTGAAGTATAAAATGCTTTCTGACAATATTTTTAAGAAAACAAAGCTGTAAGGCAGTGTCAAAGTCATTACAAAAAGATACAAAATGTTTCTTCATGTTTATGTATAGTTTTCCAAATGAAGGCAGCAGTCTGTTTTGCTGTGTTCAGAACTGCTTTCCTAACCCACAGTAAGTGAATAATGCTTTTCACACAACAGTGAGATAAAACAGTTCATGCAGACATGTTCTGTTCAGTTCAGCATCCTAAGAACCCAAACAATTAACAGTTGGCAATTCCTTTCATCTTTTTCTTTAAGAAATGGGATGTATAATAACTTGGCCAAATAGCAGAATATGTCATGAACTCCTTCCCCTTGGATTTTTAAGAATCTATAATTCACTGGCAGGTAAGTAGCACACTAGTATCACTGCCTCACACAGGTTAAGTCACTTCTTCTCATGTTCCTGTACATACAGGAATCTTCCCTTCTCACATCTTCCCTGAAAAAATATTCTTTGTCAAGCAGATGTTTGTTGAATGAAAATCAAACCCTCAGTAGATGACAATATGTAAAATGTCATGGAAAGCAATCATAGAATCAACTAAATTGGAGAAGACCTTTAAGATCACCAAGTCCAACCATTACCCCAGGGCTGCCAAGATCACCATTAAACCACGTCACTGAGGGACTCATCTACACAGGTTCTGAACACTTTCAGGGATGCTGATTCCACCACTTACCTGGGAAGCCTGCTCAAACACCTGAGCACCCTCTCTGTGAAGAAAATTTTCCTAATATCCAATCTAAACCCCCCCGGCACAGCCTGAGGCTGTTATCTCTTGCCCTATCACTTGTTAGCAATTGAATAAATGATAGCAATTGGAGACCTTCCCCACTTTCCAGCGTGTTGGCAGCGTACGCAAGTGAAGTTCCTCACTGGCAAAGACTTGCATTTTTCAATCAAGCCTAGAAGTCACAAGATAAAAAACTATAAGTTATGGGTCAATTAACTTCTAAGCCTTATTCCTAGGGCCATCTGCACTTTGCTCAGAAGCAGCTATTGGCACCTTCCCACATGACTAACAGCCATTAAAGATCCTCTTCCTTTCAGTATCCCCTAGCACAAACCAAATACTTAATCACATATAACAATACCATCTAGTGGTAAAATATATTCATTACACTTAGAATCTCCATCAGGCGTTTTCTCGGAGGACTATCGGGTACACACAGCAAGAGCAGGGCTGTCAGAAAGCATCTCCTCAAGCTGCCTGAACACACACATCTCTGCCCGGTACCTGAACAAACTCATAATTCTTCATATCATCTAAACATAATTTTAGCTTTAAGCATATGAATCACTCCATGTAGAGCAGATGAGCTTGTACCCCTGGAAATGATATTAATATATTGAGGCCATAAACCGTCACCTAAGGAGCAAAGATATAGGACCAGACTGGAATTCACTGCAAAGTGCAACATACCTGTTACGAGTGTGCTGGCCACACGGGTGGAACAACAGTGTGCCCACAGCTTCTGCATGCGATGTAATAATATAAAGTGCTTACTCCTCTCTGCATAAAGACAGAAATTGTATTCAGGCAGTATCCTGAACTGACCTCTTTGCATGACTCCACTTACCCATGATATCTAAAAAGAATGAAAATGGAACATAAAGGCAAATAGTTACATTTAGCTGCAATCCTTTTAGGAGAGTGTGAATGGTTCGAGACCACAGAATAAAAGTCAGAGTGAATCAGCAAGGCACAAAGACGATAAATGAGAAACAGAAACAACTTGTTCTACAAAACAATAAATACCAGTTACACTGATGATGCAGAGCTAAAAAGCTATTTGACATGAAATAGAATTATTCAAAGTTAGAATCCTGTACTAATGAAATGGGACAATTTGCTCTACTTCAGTGGGCTTTGTGGAAACATTAGTACATTGTAAACAACATATTAACACAGAGTGCATATTTGTGAAGGACGAATTAAGTCAATACTCAAGCTGTAGGAACAATTTAGCACATAAAGCAGTGCCATGTACAGGTCTGTCTTGTTGTCAGCTTGGCCTCTTGAATTTTTCTCTCTCAAAAAGAACTAGCTTTGCCAAAAAGCTGAAACATCCCTATAGCCAGGAAAAAGAAAACACTAAACATGCACCTTACACAGAGATCCACTTGTGGCAAGATACAAAGTTCTGCTTATAGTGAAATGGGAGAGGCTACAAAATCTCTATTGCTTCAAATATATTCTTATAAAATCAAGTAAATTGCTTTTACAAAACATGACGGTCTAGAAGCCTTCTTCAAACCTCCACTGGAGCTGTTGCTTTTCTGCAAGATGCATATTCATCCAAGAATCCTGAAAAGTGTTTAAATGCTTGCCTTTCTCACACTTAAAACCCCTTAATTATCTAACTCAAGAAGAATATCATGTAACTATCACCCTGTGGAAAAACTGATGTTCTTCAGAACCTCCTTTAAGCAGCCACTTCACTTAATGAAAAGATCAGCAAAAGAAGCGAATTTCCAAACATGAAACATTTTTTAGCCAGCAATAACAGCTTCCTATTAAAAATGGCAAATTAGCAACAGCAGTGAATCCAACAATGGTTTACAAGGCTATTAAGAGGTAACATGTTAACAAGGGAATATGGTGCCAACCTCTCATGAATAAAATATGGATAATACTACGTTTTAAGAGATTCTGAACAGAAATACCATTGGCATCATTGGCATCTCTCCAATGCATATTTCTCCCACCCTCAAGTACACAATTACATTTTCATGAGTTTCAATTTATTATTTTATATGTTAGTTATCAGCTCTAATATACTTTGGTTTTCAAATCTATTCATAAAGCTCTTTACATGGACAACTAAAATTAATTTGAAACTCAGCCTTTACAGAATCAATATTTGGTTGGTATTCGTAATTTATTCAAGTCTGTCTACATAGGGAAAACATTAGTTTCACTGCTAAATTGAAGCAGGAATTGGCATGTTCTATTCCCCAAGGTCTAATTGAGACAATTAGGATCTGAAGACAGAATACCTGGTGACACAAGATTCCAGAAGCAGCATATCTGCTCTGCTCAGCCCAGCTGCGCTCTGCCCTCATGTCAATAATCCATACCCAGGTCTCTTCGAAGTTTCAACCTGTCAGTAATGATGACTGGCTAACATAATTTCATTCAATGAAATCAAAACGTAAGGCCAGGCCTCAGAGCTAATCTATACCACCGAATGAAATTACTTTTCATGTTTTATTTTCAGAGAAAAGCTATGTTTACAGACAAATGATGTGTCATTGAGTCTTTGCTGTTACCTGCACTTAAATGAATACCCTATGACATTAACTTCAGCGCACACAACATCAGACTGTCATAATTGTTATAATCATATCATAAAAAACTTCTTCTAGAAGCACTAGAAGTAGCATTCAATCACAGAAAGTAGCTTTCCGTCATTCCCACCTTCACAATGCTTAAAGACAAAAATTGCAAGCGGCCAATCACAACCTAACACACAAAAGCAAATACTGAACAGGAAAACATTCGTATCTCTGAGGATTTATTACAGAATTACAGTGAAAATTTCCTGGAAGGGGCATGCCTTAACATTTTCTTGTCCTAAAAACTGACAAATGCCATTCTGAACTGTTTAGTAGATTAAAAGAAGTGGCTGAAAAAAATTCATTATACATATTTCAAGATTCCCTGACATCTGCTGAAATGGTACCTTGGCAGGATACAAGTGGTCAGGATTTCTCAAGGTGTTAGGGAGAATGCCTTGATACTGGTACTGGGTGGGCCAAGCAGGATGATGCTCTCCAGCATCTGCTATTCACTGACAAAGGAGATCCAGCTGGGGATGCAATAGTGGGTGGCAGCCGTGGCTGTACTGACCATGCAATAGCAGGGTCCAAGATCCTGAGCAGTGAGAAATGCAGTACTGCAGAGGTCCAGTCTGGAACCTATCCTGCTTAATTTGTTTATCACTGCCCTGGAGGAAGCATCTAGTTTGCAGATGACACCTACTACTGAGGGGCCAGCTGACACGCAGGAGGGCAGAGATGTCTTTCAGAGAGACCCCAAGCAGGCTGAAGGTATGGGCTGAAAAGAACTTTGGGAAATTCAGCAAGGAATAAAGGCAAGTGCTGCCCCAGGGAACGAAGCACCCCTGCTGCAGCCCAGAATGGGGAGGGACAGGCTGCTCTGCAGAAACATCCCTGTGGGCAGCTAAGCACGGACCAGCTCTGTGCCCTGGCAGGAGGGACAGTCAGCAGCCTCCTGGGCTGTATTAGCAGAGGCACAGCCAGCAGGTCAAGGGAAGTGATCATCCTCCCTTAATCCTCCATTCAGCACCTACTAGATCTCATCCAATTGTGTCCAATACAAGAAAGACACAGACAAAACTGGAGGGAGCTCTGCAGAAGACCCCCAAAATGGTTGGGGCTGGAACTCTTGCACTACACGAGTGGAAGCAGGACCAGCACAGAAAAGCTTTGGGGGTACCTAACAGCAGCCTGCCAATGCCTACAGGGAGGCTAATAAGAAGATGGAGACAAGCTCTTCATGGCGTGAGAACAAGAGACAACAGGAATAAGCAGAAACGAGAGGTTCAGGATGGTTTTAAGGAAAAAAGTTCACCCTGAGACAGTCAAACAGTGGAGAGGATTGCCCAGAGCGGTTGTGCAGTCTCCCCTCTTGGATGTTTTCAAGACAAGATTAGATAAAGCTCTGCACAACTCAGTCTGACTTGAGACCCCACCCTGGTTTGAGCAGGAGTGGACTTCTGAGGCCCCTTCACCTGAATTACCCTCTGATCCTATGGTCCTAAGACTAAGAGATAACATATCTCTCTCATATCTTCCTACAGGTAGCAGCCTAAAAACTGGTTAAATAACTAGTTGCCAGTAACTTCTATTAGTTTGAAAGCAGAGTGTTGAAATTAGCATGTTAAAATTAGTCCTAATAAATACAAATAAGGATACACTGCCAATACTTTCTTTTTGGCATTTTATGCATTGTCAAATATTCCTAATGAAGTGTTGTCACTATTTTGAAAACAGTCATGCAGATAATGGATTACTCCCCTTCCAGCTGCACAGTAATGATAACCCCCAATAACATCTGAATATTCCACAGATTAAAGATTCACTCATTATAAAGAAACTGATGCCTTTTTCAACCGACTCTTTCGTTATTTTCTCAACTACAAGGAAAGGAAGAACACGCATAAACATTTGCACTACCAATGTGCACGTCTGTTCTGTTCCAAGATTAGACCAAAATTACTTTTTGTTGTTGTTGTTATGTCCATAAAGATTATTTGGTACAGATTTTCCTTCGTTAATCATCTTGGAATTTTCTTTTTTTATTATATTTATTAGTCACCAACAATTTTCAAGAATCCTTGGAACGTATGTTAGAATTACATGACCCACTGTACATCTTATATACAAGCAATTAAGAAACTACTTCTACATAAACTACAGTAAGATTTATGGCAATCTTCACTAATTTCTGGAAAATAATTTTTCACTCATTCTGGAAAATGCAAATCTTCTTCCCACTATCTGGAGTATTCTGAGTTTTTAACAGCTATTATGCCACAATCGCTATCATAATGACAACCTAGAAACAAATTCAACCTGGTAAAAATTACAGCGTTCACCTCAGCATTACAGCATATTTGCTCTGTTACCTTTCCATCCTTGTTTCTAAGCCAATAAACCTCTCTGTGTGATATTTATCCCCGTGACAAATACCTGGAATAAAATGATGCTTGGACACAAAATATTTAAGTACATACCTAATCCAATTTGCAGTACTTTTATGTAGACCATATATATTCTGGAAATACAGTTCAAAACTTATCTTTTTCCATTTCTCTCATGGCTGTACACTAAGTGTGACATGCTTTTAAGTTCCTGGACAGGTGATGAATAGATGTGAGCTGTTGACATTTCAGATTAAGTACACAGGCTGATGCTCCTCCCATTGAGAGGTCCCCTATGAAAGCATGATTGTTCATAATATCTTGCTAAGTCCTTAATTTTCTGGTGAGGTCTATTAATCTCATCATAGGATCTGAGGGCTCTTTCACCTCAGTTCTCTCTTCCCTGAAACTCTCACCTAATCTTTGTCCTTAGTGAAAAAGGATGCAATTTCTTTTCCAGTTCTACCAAGTGCCCTCGAAGCGTCTTCATAACAGTCATTTCAGCAATTCAGGGTGCAAGAAACACACTGCTGCGAAGATGAACGGGTGATGAGGTCAGCGTCTTTTTATGGGATGCAGAGATCAAATGGAAATATCACTAGTGGCTCTGTTAAGGCAAATAAATATGAATGCCCATGTCCCATCAGAACAAGATAACCTGCTACCGCATTACAGAATCACAGAATGATTGAGGCTGGAAGGGACCAGAGGTCATTTAGTCCAAACTCCCTGCTCAAGCAGGGTCACCTACTTCATCTTCCACAAAACATTTATTGAATACCTGAAATAAAACTTACAGCTGTCTCTATGTGGCAAACTTCTGCTTTTTTGCATTTTTTTTTTAAATCCAGGATTTTTATCCTTGCATTTCCTTATCTACGTAACAAGTGCAAAATAAAAACCCAACAAAAACCAAACCAGAGGCATGGTGCAATAACAAGTTTAACAGGAAAGAACTGAAATAAGTAGCTGCCACCTTAACATCTACCTTCTGCGTGCAACTTGGCATATCTCATAGTGATACAAAGGGAGTTTTAATTGGACGTATTTTTAAACCTTAACCACAAAGGTCAAAAGAGACAAGGTTTCTTCAGGTTGGTTTTTAAATAGAATTACTGAAAAAGACTCCATCAACAGTTATAGAATCATAGAATAGTTAGGGTTGGAAAGGACCTTAAGACCATCAAGTTTCAACTCCCTGCTGCTCTGCAGAAGTTTGACTGCTTTGGTTCAAGTTTCCTCTTACATGTGCAAAAGACAAATGAGGGGCATTCCCTTAGACAGAGAGATGCAATCACTACGCACAAAGCTGACACAGAAAGTCCTCTTCAAAACTTAAGGCATTCTAGGCAGCCCCCTTCAATGGAAAGATTTATTTCTAAAGACTGATGAGGATAAAGTACAGATAATCTCCAGGATGGCTCAAAGCACCTGATGTTGGTGACCTGAACTGCCTTCTGGATGTGCCCTGTGGTCCTTACTGACGGTAAAAGAAACCGTGGGAGGACCAAGAGAGATGCCTGGAACAAAGGAATAGTAATAGATTCTTTAAATATAGCAGCGATTTTTGGATTTCTAAGTACTTGATGACAATTTGTCCTCTGCTGCACTGACGTACTGTCCCACAGTGGTTCTGTGTCACTTTTATAGAGGTGAATTCTGCTGAATTTTTGCTCCTCTCAAAGAACGTTTTAGGAACAGGCCATGTATAAAGGTGTCCCAGTATGCAGAAGCTTAGATCTGCCATACCCTTCTCTGTGGAAATCTTTGTTGTATGCTAGTTCACTCAGACCTAGCTATACTATTACATAGTGCCAAAGAAAACTGAGCGTGTTTACTGGGAAATAGACGTGGAACAAAACTGCAAAACAAGAAAATTAACTGAATTCTATTAAAATGGCATTTAAGAATAAAGATTTGGTTTCTTCATTTTCTTAGCTAGCTTCTATTTCTTCTTCTCCTATTTTAGCTGAAAAGTCTCTAACTTAAAATGGAGTTTCTTTGTCCAAGGTGAGTGCTGCTTTTGGAGGAGGAAGGGAACGAAGGAATCATAGAATCATAGAATCACCTAGGTTGGAAAAGACCTTTAAGATCATCAAGTTCAACTATCATCCCAGGACTGCCACGACCACCACTAAATCATGTCACTAAGGGCCTCATCTACACGGTTTTTGAGCATTTCCAGGGATGGTGATTCTACCACTTCCCTGGGCAGCCTGTTCCTGGTGCAGCATTTGCAGCCTTATAGGCCTCAGCACTGCCAAGTTCTTCTGCATATTTGGATATAATACTACATTGTTAAACAGAATTATCTAGGGAGAATTTAGCGTTAGGAGAAATACTAAAGACACAAACTGCTTATTTCATTCATAGCTATTCTTTTTCTATGAATATCATATGAAGACTGACTACACTATTATTAGAGGTGGTAAAATATGGTACAGGACAGTTCAACACAGCAGTGCATCCTCCTCTGCCTGCTTTTGGGCCTTCAGGGTACATTGAGGGACATCATCACACAGGTTCCTGTTCCCCTGACCATATAATAAACAGCCAGAAGCCAGCAGCACCAAGTATACCATGTCAGCTAGGGCTTCCTGAGCCTCCACACAGTCTGAAAGCATGGCTCAGCGACAGGTACTATCTCATTGCTTCCCGCTACCTCTGAAGTGTCACACAGACAGAGCCCGTAATACTTCCACACAAGTGAATCCAACAACAGGGTGCAGAAACAACACCAAAGGTATGTAAAGTGGGAGTCACAGCACAGAAGAAAGGAGGGAAAGATGGAGAAAACAAAGCAAAAGGCAGGAAGTAGACTGACCTGGTAAGAAGAACAGGCGCCAGGTGACAATACATGTAAATAAACTTAGGAACAAATGCTTTCCTCTCCCCACGATCTCTGCACAAGTCCCCCTGACACTAGAGGGAACTGTGGAGATATACTCCATCTGACAAACTATAAAATAAATGCAGAATCTTGCCTTTTCCTCTTCATGAATCTGCCATGCCAGATCAAAGAAGCGGGAATTTGGGACCAGTGCAGTACTGATGCAGCTGGCAGAGCTGTTTATTTGAGAGGCTAAATTCAACCTTTTGCTCGGTCGAATAACTTAATTGTGCTTACTGGGAGCCTGCTTTATAAAAGGTTCAATTCTTTCCACTGCCAAGAATCAGAGTTTGCTTTCAGCATGTTGAAATTATCTCAGGGGAAGGCTTTTGTGAGCCAAACCATTACAAAAGTATTCTTAATTGCTTTCCACACTCTTGTGAAACAGGAGATTATGTAGCAAATCCACATTCTAAACCAGAAAAATTAAATAGAGAGTAAAGTGGAAAACCAACCTGACAGAAAAAAATAATAATCTTAACCACATACCTTAAATAATCAAATGCAACTTCAGACACCGAGAGTTTCTAGCAATCATTGTGCCCTCATGGAAAGATATGATCAAGCTGTATTAGTGAGCGAACGTACACTATGCAGATCCATTTAAACAACTTACACAGGCCACTATCTGAAAACTATATGGCTGGTCCATACAGATGCATATTATCTTTATTTGTAAACTGTCCCATAAATTAAACAGAAGTGTAAGATATCGAGAGCCTTCTGACAAGTAAGCAATTTTTCCTTTCTCTTGGCTTGCTTTTATTAATATGTCATAAATTTCAGGAAAGATTAGATTATCTTTAATGCTAGAATAGCAATGCTGACACAACAATATCAAAGCTATCATTGAAAAACGTTAATCTGCAGATAGTTTATCCATTTTACTGAACTACAAATGTATTTCTTCAGGTTTTGGTGGCAGTGCCTCAGTGTGAAGGTAGACAAAAGGAGCAGCTGAATACACCCTCTGTAATCAACACCTTTATACTCTTCAAAATGTCTAGGATTACACCAAGAAAATTCAGAGAATTTCTCAAGTTTAGAGAACAAGGAAGCAGAAAGCCTTGAAGACAGATTAGTTAAAACCAGAATGTCCATAAGTATTACGAATCATTTAACACAGATATGGGTGCAGATGGGTCAGACAGATATCACTCTAAATTCACATAAGATGTGACAGGTTTTGTCTCTTCAGTGATTCTTCCGTCAGCTCTAATAATTTGCAGAGGAATATATCTGCTTTTTCCCCGCTCTACAGATGCATCTCATTCTGTCATTTAATAAATATAAGTATCTGAGCGGAAGCCTCTTCTAAATCTGTTCACAAACACACTCTTGTGCATGTTTGAAAATAATTGTACAGGAAGCTCTTAGCGTTATAAAATAAGAGTAATTTATAAGTGTTCCCCAATCATTATCTTCTGTAAACAGAATACAAGAAGAGCAACCCATAAGCACTGGTAGCTCAGCTTAAAGCCAAGGAATGTCAATAAACTAGAAAATTTAAGAGTCTGCCATAAAATCTTCCAGGCTCAAAGCAATCTTAGGGGAGACACTTGCTAAAAGAGGCAGATGAGATGCCATACAGGTTAGCCGATGCACATCACATTACATACTCCCGCCTACAACCACATTTAAAATTAGCATGCCACTCACCAAAAACAACAGTTTTTCAGTACACATTGCTATTTCATATTAAGGTGGAGCGAGTTAGGCTGAAGCAACGCACGCAGAAAAGTAGAAGGTCTGTAGTCCCTCTACTACCTCGGTGTAAAATACAGCTACAGGGCTCACAAGCTGCCTTGGTGAAGTATGTTTGTTTGGAAGTGATTTAGAGATACTTTATCAAGCCCTCAGTCAGAAAGTAGATTTTATTAGATTCAATCTCATTAAATAACTCCAAAGTAAATTTCTTATAGATTAGAAATATATCCTAGGAAGCTGGATATTTTCAAATTCAGTTGATATACCACAGCTGGACATCTAAGACATCTAAGAGGCATTTGACACAGTACTGTTGGACATATTGACGAAAATGCACTACAGAAAAAATCAATTCAGGACATCTTAAATGGATTAAAAACTGATTAAATGAGACATCTCAAAAAAAAAATTTTTTCCAGTAGTGCTGTTTCTAGGGGAATCCCATAGGGCCTATTCTTGATCACAGGTAAAAATATGACTGTGTAAAAGTATTGTTTATAAAGATTTGCAGAACTCATAGAATCATAGAAAGGTTTGGGTTGGAAGGGACCTTAAAGATCATCTCTGGACTTGCTCAAGTAGGTGCACATTCTTCTTATACTGGGGGCCCCAGAGCTGGATGCAGTACTCCAGGTGGGGTCTCATGACAGGGGGAGAATCATCTTTCACCTGTGCTCACACTTACTTGATGAAGCCCAGGATACGGTTGGCTTTCTGGGCTGCAGGCACACATTGATGGGTCATGAGTTTCTTGTCAACCAGCATCCCCAAGTCCTTCTTCCCAGCGCTGCTCTCAACTCATTCTCTGCCCAGATTGTATTTGTGCTTGGGATTGCTGCAGCCCAGCTGCAGGATTTTGCATTGGCCTAGCTGAAATTCATGAGGTTTGCATGGGCCCACCTCTTAAGCACGTCAAGGTCCCTCTGGGTGGCAACCCTTCCCTCCTGTGTGTCAACCACACCACACAGCTTAGTGTCATTGGTAAACTTGCTGAGGGCGCACTCAGGCCATGTCCATTTCACCGACAAAGATGTTAAACAGCGTCAGCCCCAGTACTGACCCCTGAGGAATGGCACACATCTCTGATTTCAACTTGGACATTGAGCCACTCTTTGAGTGTGACCATCCAGATAATTCCTAATCCATCCAGTGGTCCATTCATCAAATTCATGTCTCTCCCGTTCAGAGACAAGGATGCCATCATGTGGGTCAGTGTCAAGTGCTTTGCACAAGTCCAGTTAGATGACATCAATCACTCTTCCCTTATCCATCAATGGTATTATGCCATTGCAGGAGGTCACCAAATCTGTCAGGCACAATTTGCCCACAGCGAAGCCATGCTGGCTGTCACAAACCACCTCGTTTTCCGTGTGCCCTCACGCAGTTCCCAGGAGGATTTGCTCCACAATCTTGCCAAGCACCAAGGTAAAGCTGACTGGTTTGCAGTTCTCAAGGTCTTCTTTTTTTTCTTTTATTAAAAATGGGGGTTACATTTCCCCATTTCCAGGCAGTGGGAACTTCACCAGACTGCAATGACTTCTCCAATATGAGGGACAGTGGCTTAGCCACTTCCTCTGCCAGTTCCCTCAGGACACACGGATAACCTGGGTAATCTGGGCTTATTTGAATTCCTGGTATTTTTAACACAAAACTGTATAGCAGGGTTGAATAATTCACATCATACTTACTGTATGAGAAACTTTACTATGAAGAATTTAGGAGGGAAGGTGATTAACTAACTAATCATAGGCATGCAACATGGTACAGTGCCATGACTTATATATTTATTTTTAATTACTGTTGAACAGGACACTGATGGGAATCCTGTATTGTGCATTCCAAGGTGTTACATATTACAAGGCCATCTGCAGAGTAAATGAAGAGGAAGAGCGAGAGAAGTTTCTCCAAACCTTTCTCTTTTACCCTGCTGAACAGTCCTTTGGGAAGAAAGAGATATTTCTGACCCCTCCTCCTCCAGAAATAAAGTAGCAGATGTCAAAAGAGATTGCTGGTAATTAGAACTAGAGAACTCATTTAGAACTAGAGAACCAGGATATATAAGCTAGTTCCCAAGCAACTGTATCACCACCTACAAGTACAAAAACCAGAATGATACGGTTTTCACATATACGGCAAAAGAATCCCACTGTATTTACATAAGATAAAATGTCCAGGCCCCACATAATGTATGAAGCAGCACCCTTTAGTTGATCTGTACAAACACTGAAGTTTGTGGCTGAGGTGTTAAAGGGGCCAAAAAAATTAAAATAAACCAAAAAAGTTTTCTGTTCAGCAAACGAAAAAGAACTACAAAAATTATGTTTAAACTCATAAGTTTCATTTGAGCCAAAATAGCTTTGGTGTCACGTTACTCAATTACTTTAGAATGAAGGACACTTCAAAAGAAAAATGTTGTTTCAAAGTAAAAATCAAGTAATTTCATTTCTATAACATTAGAACATTCTGTGTACTCCTCAACATAAATACATGGATGTTTGCCTAAAAAACTAAGAACATTTTCATGTTTTAAAGGATCCCTTTCTATCCTCAATCAAATCTGTTTCTCAGATTGCATCCCATTTCACATTTCAGCCTCCCCTCACAACATCACTGAACCTGTAAATCAGGTGAAAATGCATTTCAGGATATGTAAAATAAAAAGGTTAGGCTGCGTAAATTACAGTCTCCAAATGTCAGTGCTACATTATTGCATACTGTTGTTCACTGATCTTTTCCATCATTCCTGCTTTGAAGGACTGCCTGTAAAGGCTTTAGAAGAGGTGAGGCAAACATCATACTTATCGGTATTTTTCTCTTCTGCGATGATTATACAGAGAAAAAGTCAAAACAAGTGTAATGACTCATAAAAGATTAGCAAAATGTCACATGTAAGTAGTGCTCTTGTGATGACATCTACAGAGGAACCTCACTGGTAAATTTATGTTTGACAAACCAAAACCATGACAGAAAATGGTAAAAGACTGGAGAAAAATCTCAACCTAATGTAGCTCTGAAGGGAACTCGCAGTTGTCAGGTTGAGATGGGAAACGGTTGTTCCACTCCAATAATATAGTCATGGTGTGCATAAATAAGAAATGCACGTGGGTACACCTGCTTGCTCTGGTCACTCTTACAGTATTGATTTCCAAAGTCCATTGGAAGATTTCCATAAGAGCTGCATAGCTAAATCCCAGAGACAGCAATAAACATCTGAAGCATACATTTAAAGACTCTTACTTTTGAGTCTCATTAGATATAATGAACTCTTAGATCTGTATTTAGACAAACCATATGCAACGCATAAAATGAGCATCTCAAAAGAAAAAAGCTTAAAACTTAATCCAGATTTTAAAACCCCACTCACTGAAAGCTGTATTTTGAAAAGTTTGTTCCATCCCCTTTTGATTGACTAAGACCGAAACTTGAGCATAAGCTTGTGAGACCTTTTTTGAGCCTAAGAACTTTTTATTAACTTAAGCATTCTGTCAAGAAAATCAGTTTCTGTCTTGTATTTCTCAGCTGGGACCTCTGTCTAGAATGGAAGGTATATTCCACCCTTGTCACTGGTACATTCTGATTTCAGTTTGTTTTGATCTCAGTTATGGAACCCTGAAAAACAGATCAATGTAAAGTTTTGAAGAAATTGTAAATAATGTGAATAACATTGAGAGCGAAGAAACAGCAAGGGTTTGTAATTTTAAATAGGCATCTTAAATTGTGTTTAAAATCCATTGTTAAATAGAAATGCCTGGCATGGTTCTTTTAAAATGACTCAAAATTAGCTCAATTACTAAAGAAAATCAGCAACTGAAGCATCAACAAAGAGTTATAACACTTTTTTATCCTTGAGGCCTCCACATCATTCCTCACTTCACACTTACTGAGAGAAACAAAATAAATTAGGAAGAAGAAATATCTCCCGAGTAGCAACTCAAAGGTCCTTCAAAGAGACGGTTCCTATAGAGCAAAATCTTGGGACTGAAATGCTATGGGGAGTGAACTTGATCCAAGCAACCTGTAAACATATCAGGAGTCATCCTTACCAGGCAAAAAGTTAAAGGTGTTTTGCCAGCCTCTCTTGCCAAGAAGATGCATCATTCATCATTCATACCTTTTCTGAAGACTTTTACTTCGCCTTAAATCCACAGAAACCTGACATGAGTCCTTTCCCTTATCAGAAGGCTTTCACAGGTTTCTCATTCTTGAAACCCAGTCTGCCTGCTCATGAGAGCAATTGTGCGGGGTCAGACTGAAAGCACATCTCTTCCAGTAAAGACTTTCTAACCACCAGCAGCAGGAGCCTTGTAAGAAGTTTACACAGGTCTTTTAACAGGGTAAACATACAGGGATAATTTTCCCAGAACTTGCTTCAAATCTCTAGCAATTTGCATCTCAGTTAATTTGTCAGGCAGAGAGGGCATTGTTGTTTTTAATAAGACTTAGTGGAGTTTTCTTCAAGGAAGTGACCATTTCTGAAGCCATGTAAACTTTTAAAGAGTCCACAACATTCTGCAGCAAACAGCTCTAAAGCTCAACCACATATCATGCAAAGAACCTCCACCTCCCTCCAAGACCTATCTTGATTCTCCTCTCCTTCCACCTCCCTTCCTCCATGGACTTTGGGAGTTCTTTCTTTTTCTTTCAGCACTCTGTCCAGCCTAGGGCACTTGGAAAATTTCCTGATCCCTGGCTGATCAGTCCTGTATGGAAGACAGTTGATTACAAAACCTGATCGCTCCAAACGTGAATTACATATGCCACTTGCCTGTCATATTCATGCTGATCTCAAGAATACTACAGGACTCTTCCTGATAGACCACTAAAGTTTCCATCTTTGTAATTAATATCCTTGTTATCTAGAATAATTAATATTCTTGTTTCACTTATGTGAAGAAAATGTAGGTCGCAGTATCTATCACCTTATTTGGACTGAAAGTTTGCAGTCTATTATGCTTGTTGTCTTACTAGTTTCTCAGGTAGTTAAGATGCAAGATGTGGTAAACAAAAGTCAATAGCATCGCCTTTAAACGTAACACCAAATCTGTCACAATAAGCACTAAAAAAACCCCTAATTGATCCTGGAAGCATATTGTAATGTTTTCCCTAAAACCCACATTGCTAAGCATATGAGACAAATACCTAGGAGTCATGACATGATTTTCAATTACTGGAGTCTAAGTGAGATTCCCAGCTAAAAGAACATGCTCTGTCGAGTGCCTGAAGAAAACCATAACCTCCACAGGGCATCATCTTGGAAAGTACAGGATCTGTTGTGAGCCTGAAGGAATAATTAACTAGAGATGGTCACGACACTGCAGACAGATGGCAAGGAACTAACCAGGGAAATGAAGAAGTCCTTCCCCAATGCCCTTTTGACAATTTTATGCAAACAGCCTTTCATTCCAGAATGATCACATAAAGTGAAGCTGAACCAAAGTAACCTCCAGTACCAAAGGCCAGCTTAGTCACCGCACCTGTTAGTTCAAAAAGCTCACACTGAAGTCCCAAACAGATTTTCGGCTTTGGAGGAAAAAGGTTTTATTCAATTCATCACCAGAATAATGACAATTCCAGAAGTATGAAAGTGAAGTAAAGTTGATACTCTCTGGTAGTAAGTAGCAAGTGGATTTTTCACTTGTAACTTTCACTGGGAATCTCGGTCAAAGAAATCCAGCATCGACCTAGGATGAGCAATCTACTTTCAAGAAAGTGTCCCTACACAGGGGAAATGATCTCTTAAGAAGCCCTGAATATAGATCATTCCTCCACCCAGATACCTTCTAGCGAATGCTGGACGAGACACTCAAGATGCCCATCAAAATCATACTCTCATCAAAAAAGCCGTAACCACTACAACACTACACAGTTAGGTTTCCTGTCCATTTACAAAGACTTTTTTCCCAGAAGAGTGCAAATACCCAGTCTTTTGCTTTGTCAAAATTCTTGCTAATTTTAATAGATCTTAAAAAAAAAATCTTTATTTTAAATGAAACACAGGCTTAAACACAATTGGCCCAGCTTTGTATTTGTACAAAGATCTCAAAGTCGTGCCACTTCTGCAAGCGGAACATTTAAAAAGCCCTTGATGGAGATTTTGAACCCTGAGTGTTCAAACATAGGTCTGAGGTCTTTCAGAATGGCCCAAGTTGCCGGAAAGCATAGGTTTAAAGTCTGAGCTATAAAAGGTAGAAAGGTTTGCTGAGACCACTGTTTTCCCTGTGACATTACAGGGTAGGTGTCCCAGCCTTTCTCGGAGGCTGAACAGCCATGAAAAATTCTGCTTACTCAGTGGCACAGGCAGAGTGCTCTAAAAGAGGTCTCGGCGCCTGGTTTGGTACAAACTGAGCCTGATTTTTGCTAAAGCAGCAAGAATTCTCCTGTGATAAGGAAGTGTAGCAAGTACATACTGTCAAATGTTCTCACCAAAGCTGGTAGAGATAGAAACACCGTTTGCTGCATCCCCTTGACAATACTATTATTTGACTTCCCAGTGTGTCTTTGAGGTGATACCATCTACCAAGCCCAGCTTCAGTTTCCCTTACACACTGAATGAACAGTGCCCTTCTCGCAGTTTTAATCTTGTTTTAAACTGTGTGAAAACTTCTATGAAGTTACACTACCAAAAGCAGCCTAACTCATCTGCAGTTTCCAGGAGAAAACCTTCTTGTATAATCACAGTATGGACCAGGACAGATCCTGGTTCAAAAATAAAAGGCTACAATGTCTTACGTAAATCTGAGGGTTGAGTGAAGAAAGAGCAGTGATCTGAAGGTCATAAATATTCTGGCTATGCTCACTCCATATGCTCTGAAGTCCAACTATAAATAGCCTTCAAAATGCTACACATTGCAAGAAAGTTGACTAACCCAGCTTTCACTTTGTAATGTGAGGGTAAAAGTCTAATGATGCCACAGAAGGGCAGTGGAAAAGAGCTGCTGAAGTCATGTAAGACATCTGCTGAAAGGGTCCTAGCTGTGAATTTCCATAGAGAGAGCCTGCTGGCTTTAAGACAGACAAAGAAATGAGAAAGTACAAGGCCAGCCAGAACAAGGTCAGCTCTTCGTGGGGAGCGAGCAAAGCAGCTAAACACTGATTTGAGTGGTCTATGAGAGGGAGAAGGGAACAGTCACACACACCTCAGCTTCCGCACATCCAATTCCCAGCAAATTCTATAGCTAGTTATGACTTCAGACTAATTCCCTTTCACATGTCAAAACAAGTCATGCATATTTATACGTTCAAGAGTCAAATCACTGCAAACAAAACCGGGGTCATCTGCCACTTTTTTCCAGTCATTTACTAATAAATTTCATTGACTCTGAATCATACTTCAAGAAAAAACTACTGATGTGCTGGTCTCTGTAGCCTTCTTGCTCCCTCTGTTCCCGCACAACTCTTTCTAACCTTCTTGTGCTCTTTCCAACCTTCTTGTGCTCTTTCCAGCAGCTGGCACTGCCAATTCAAACCATTACCCTAGCCCTGGGCATCCATATTCCAGGAAGCAGCTAGCGAAATTTGGACACAATCACCAGCACTTACAGTGCCAGAGTTGCTTCTGCCATACTGCCCTTGCAGCAGCCCTTGGTGAGTTCTCAATGTGACAGTAAAAAGGACTCTGTCGTCTGTTTGGCTTCACAAACAAATATCACCCATCACTTCGGAAATCCCAAATTACAATTTTGGATAGATGCTGAATTGTAAATAAATATCCCAAGAGCACTCAGAAGAGAAGCTGACTCTTTTCCCCATCTGTAACAATCAAAGCAGGTGAGCCACAGATTTCAATAGGCAAGAAAAAAACCTAATCATTAGCTACACCTAAAAGTATCCTCAAAATATCCAAACAAAGACAAAAAGCTATATATTACTTTTTCTTCAAGGACATTACCAAAAGATCTCAATTTAAATAAACTCCCCAGAATCACAGCCAATTTATTTTGAAAACAGAAGCGAAACAATTTTTTTATGAGCAGTCTTCTGTTCCAGGCAATCAAAGAAAGCAGATTACGAAATCTAGTATTTGATCCATTTTTCACAGGCACAGTGCAGAAAACATCGATGCTTAGGCCATAGATCCGTACACACACTTTCTTTGAGAAGTCTCTATAGGAGCTAAGCTCATTGATCTAAGATTTTGTGGATTTGAAGTTCTTGAAGGGCAGCCAAAAGTTTCACTTCAGTTTTTAGCTCCTTCCGGGACTTAAGACCTTGATTCTTGTTCCTAAAATACTTAAACATATTTATATATTATACGACATTATGCTGAGATGCATGAACTGGGAAAGGTCCTTAAAAGAAAGAAATGCATCTTTAACGTTTTATTTTCTATTTCAAATTAACCACTTAGGGCAGATTTTATTCTAAAACTGGATCTTGAGCTCTGAACTGGAAAACAGTGTGGGGTTTGTTTATTTATTTTTAACATGTTGTCACACTCCTCTATCACTCCTTTCAAGTTGCACAGGTTCAATTACTTGGCCTCTATGTTTACTATAAAACAGTTTCTGATTGTATAAGGATGATCTTTCTCCACAGAACGACCATCTCATGAACATTGTCTCTCCATAAGCCCTTTAAAGGACACATTATAACCGAAGTGGGTAATTTCAGTAGACTAAGTAAGGATCCTGAAAGCGCTTACTTGGCCTCAGACAGAGCACAAGTGTCGCACACTGCACTGGAGCGCTCATCAATGCTCAGCGCTTATTCAGTGTCAAGGACTTTTTCTGAGAGTTTGCTGTGCCCAAGCAGCTCCCAAATGGTGGATGCTGTGTCCCATGAAGTATGTTTTCCTTCAGCTTTTTGGGGTCCCATGTCAAAGAACAAGTATCCTACCCAACTTCTCTGTACTGTTTCTGGAGAAATTTCAGTCTTACAAATTGAAGGGCTGAAAAACAGTACTTTCAGCCCATACCTGTTATAAAAGGGAAGCCTGATTTACCAATCTTCCTGCAGTATGAGGTGCTCCAATTTGAGAAAGTGATCACTAGGGCTCAGTAATGCTCCATTGCACAGCTGGTATGAGACACACAGTATATATCCCTGACAGAGGATGGTTAATTTCCTATATATAGAAGCATCAATAATAGAGCAATATCATGAAATCAAACAGAATGTGTAAGCGAGGTAAGATTTATAAAAGGCGATAAAGGAGATACTTTTTCCTTTTAGATTAAAACAGGTCAATAAAAATTGTCCAGGTTATCAAAGATAACTGTACAGCTATTTAAACTCTCATTTTCCACAGTTTTGAAGATTGCTCTCCAAACTATGATGGGGAAATACAGCATTTTCAATTATTACAGGCAATGTCATAAAAGCATTCGTCTGTAGAACTGCAAAATTCAGCACCTAGGAAGGACCAAAGTCTGCTAGTCCTGAACTACAGGAAAACATGCAAATTTGATCAGCTGAAGTTCTTCTGCCTGCAGCCCGAGCTTAGGCATATTTATGAAGCAATCAAAAGCACCTGCAAGAAAACTCAGATTTGGTCCTCAGAATAACATGCAGCTGTGCTGATAGCTTTGTCTAGATCAGAAAAAGTGATTCAAATTCTGTTTTGATTAGGTAATGTGATTGCTGCTTTGAGGTTGTTTCACTAGAGATTGAAACAATGAATGCCTCAACTGAAAATGCACTGAATATCAGTTCGTGCCCTGAACAGCCTTTTTATCTTAAGGCTAAAACAGTTTTCCCAAGAATCCAAAGTCCACAGTGACTCTAACCTCATAGCTGATACAACAGCATCTCCTGACTAACTAAGCCTTCTACCTAAAGCACAAAGTTGAAGGTCCTTCTTGTCACTTGTACTGCATAATAGCTACAATCACTGAACTAAATAACCCGAACCAGAAATGTCAACTCATCCTCTGTCCAATGAAGATGCAGTTCCCACAACAGCTTGTTCAGTGATCGAGACCTAAAAATGTTCTAAATCACATTTGGCTTGAAGTCAAAATTTTCGGTTAAATGCAAGAGAAAGGGGATAAAATAAATTGCACATGCAACATGCTAGTTGCAATCAGCAAGCTATTTTCTCTTGGGAATGTCTTGCAGAAATCTTTGGAAATAAAACCCCCTGCAGATATCATTATAGTAAATGTATGCAAAAACATTATTTAGGTGAAGATTGTTTGGAGACGGGGATTAGTTTCTTTGAATAGACTACTTGGATACAAACCTTACTAAGGTTCATCTCCTTTTTTCCAGGACTTCCTGACTGCCTTTGAAGAAAGCTGGATCCCCAGATTTCTGTCAAAATTTTGACCTGGCAATGTTTAGTGTAGAGGAGAGTTTCCTACAGATCCAAGCCAGGACTCCACAGGGCTGATAGATTAACGAGTAGTTTAAATTTGATTTAACTAGGGAATTTGATTCAAATACAGAGCTGTTTTTTCAGCATATGGGCTGAATTGTATGCACATAATCTTTTTACATGCACAAATGACAGCAAGTTATGCAGGCTGTCTCACAATTCACACATGCAACCTTAATGAGCTCCTATAGAAAGTTTCCACTTGCAGTTGCAGAGCTGCAAATTACAACTGAGGTCAGTGGGACATATAAGGACTGCGTATCCCTGATATAAAATATCACAGGCATGCATCAGTCAAAAAGAGACCTGAAAAATGCTTTGACCATGCTTTGAGGGTGTGAGAAGGTTGGGTTCATTGGCTCCAAGAAAGACATCGGCACCACCTGAGGTAAAATCTGCTATCTCCTCATGTTGAAGTTTCATTCCTATTAGCACTAAGCAGTACTGTTGATGGAGCCCAGCAGGTCAGCTGGACACTAAAAAAAATCAAGTGATCTCCCTAGGAAGCAGACTTCCTGGTCTACACTTACAGTGGAAGTAGGATGAAAGTCAAGATTCTACTGAGAGGTGTTTCTGATGCTCTCTTCTATGCTGCTATGGAAAAGAAATTGCATTGTTTGAAGAACTAAGTAAGAGTAGTAAAATTTCTTCTAGAAAATAATGCTGGTACACTCACTTGGGAAGGCTTGTAAAGAAATGAAAGGTGAAACAAGCCAGAAGGGCTTCCAAAGTTCTGTCTTTCTCCTTTTTATTATAAAAATGGGGGCTGCATGTAAATACATCTATATAGCAATCTACATAAAACCTGGTAAAAGCTACAAAGGTTAACGCTTCAAATTTAATGCAAACCGTGAACCAAGTTAATAATGCAACTGCTTAATATGGAGAAATAACTTAATGACTCTTGACAGATATTCACTACAAACACAATATATACGCATCCTGATTAAATGGGTCCTACAAAAGCCACCACGTAAATCATCAGAAAGCAGATAATTAAGGTTTATTTTCTGTTCTTTTTCAAAGCCGGTGCTTGTTTACAGCAGGTACATATGCATGTGTACAGCATGTGAACTGCTTCTTAGAGGCCATGCTTCATTACGACTTTCAAGTACTTTTATCTCATCTATGGGATATAGCGATTGGAGTGGAACAGGTTCAGCAGAAATATTCCACTGTGCACAGGTACTGCTGGGCAGCTGTTTGTACTTGGTTTTGTGGAAAGAATTTGTGTGAACTCAGCAAATTGCAAAAAAAGCAGAGGTATAGCCTTGCTGCTAACATTAGATGTCTTGCTTTATAGATGGTATCCTCATGGGCAGAGCTCACGGGCGCACAGGCAGATGCAGGCTCATGGCTTGGTCAAAACCTGGTTCAATATGCAATGGTCACTTCGAATGAAGGATGAACTTTGTTCAGCCCTGGTTCATTTTTACCAACACAGCATTCACCACGAGTTCAGCTGTACAAATTGCCAATGTTAATTCATTCTATTATAGACAGGCCCTAGGGTTTTAAACTGTACCCATCAATCTAAGTCCATCTATCCACTCTAACATTTAAAGACAGATCAGGTCATTAGTTTTGAAACCTGTGATAACAGTTATTGCAACTTATCACAAGTAACGTTCTAAGAATTTTTAAATGTTTTGGTGGGTTTTTTCACTGCATTTTAAAAACAAATTTTAAAACTTTTTTTTTTCTTTTACTATAAAGGAAGATAGTTAAATACATTGAAGGATAATGTTTATTCATTCCTCACATTCTTGCAGGAGCTTACAATGTTACCTGCCATGAAATATTTTATGTCTGTATTATAAGCAGCATGACAAACCTTTTTTTTTTCAAATCTTTGGTTATTTACATCATTTCTTGCAATTAAAATCTAAAGAACTCTCCATGAAATGGTACTTAGGATCTTTGCAACCACAATTAACCTTCTCATGTGTTTTGCAATTAATTAGAAAGTTAGAAAACTGCATTGCTCAGTACTCTGGATGTTTCATCTCTACTTAGTCAGATATTGATGTTCTGCTAATACAAGTGTCCTGCAACAACAGCTTATCAAATACTGGTATTGGAGGAATCAAGGCAGGTTTTTCATAGTCTAGAAATAGTAAAGAGCCTTGAAAAGCTTCAGCAAATTAAAACAAAGTCAAAAATTATTTTGCTGATAGTGAGGAGTGAAGAAAGGAATTCTGGGGAAGAAAAAACAGTGGGATATGAGATGAGGAGGGAGGGTACATTGCCTAATAATATCAGGGTTAGTGTCCAAGCATTTTTTTACCTAGTGACTTCCAGTGTTGCTGTCTACACTAAGAATCACTTCACTACATAAATTATAAGCAAAACTACTTCCTATGTTTAAGATTCTCTCTAATTCTGGAGTAAAGAGTTTAATAATCTAGAAAGTAGTAAAGCAGATGCACCTTTTACATTACTTACTCCCATTAGAAAAAAGAAGATGAATTGTTTTGTTTTGTTTTCTTTTGGTGGGGTTTTTTTTTTGTCCTGTCGGTCGATTCTATCCAGTTCTAACAAGCACAGTGCAAGTTTGGAGGCTGATGCCAGTAGACCAATATTTTACAAAGACACAAAACTAAATAAACTTAATGAATCACAGTCAAGTGGCTTATGGGAAAATCAAAATCACGAGGAAATCTTTATAAAATTCTCATGGTTTATTTTGATAAAACACTAGCAGATGTTAGAAACTGTGTATTTCCCATTCCCCACAGGTCAGGGCACATGGACCACCCCAGCTAGGACAACACACTGACTTACAGTTGTAGACATGAGGCAGCTGTAGTAAGGACTAAGGACTGAAAGATTCTCTAGCAGGGGTCACTCTTGAAAGTGAACCAAAGTAAAGGACAGAGAAATCTTTTCCTTTATCTTTGTTCAGCACCTCACTCCTGACTGGTTATGCTAAGCGCCACTGTCACAAAAATAATACAGAACATGCCTCCTTCAGGACTGGGCATTTGGTTTGTCTGAAACTCCATAAACAGATTTGTACACACATTCAGTATGTTTACTCATCCATGCGGAAACTCTTCCTCTTGTTTTCCCCAATTACACCATAGTCCAATAAATGCTTATTCTGAAGTTAACTACCCTTCTAGATGATACTCTCAGCAACAGAAGTTGACCTGTGAAATAAAATGTAATCAATGTCATGCTCTTAATGATTTAGAAAGAAAGCTGAAATCACCTTTTCCAGACCTATTTTTAAAAAGCTATTCTCTGATTATTTATTTCTCTTAGAATTATCAGAAACATTCAACTTAATTTCCCCAGTTTGGCTAATAGGCTCATAACTTGTGCGATTTTTTCAGTCCACAGCTGAAGATCCAGCCTTTCAATTTGGAAGAGAGGGATTTTTTCACACATTAGGATTTGCATTAGACTACATCAGGAAGTGACAGACACAAAAAAAGAGATGAAAATAAAACTTTCAGCAGAAATTGCCTCCAAGGTTAATTAAGTTCATAACTGTTGTATGTGATGCTATTATTCTTCCTATTCTGTCAGTAGCTATCAGTAACATAGGTACTGATATGTTTGAAATTAAGACATCTAAATTTAGGCATTGAAATACAAGTACTTAGCTCCTTTGACTAAACGTGACGTTTGACATGCCATAGATCTGATACAGTGCTATAAACCCCATCCAAGTATCTCAGATACTTTGACACATTTCAATTGCTCACTACAGATAGGTAAAATAGACCTCTAAGGCAATGTATTCAATGTGACTCACTTGGTGTGACTTGAAGTGCAATTCAGCTGACCCAAAGTAGGTACCTGTTTTAGAGCAAGCAGCATCACTCTACAGGTCTGCTGATAAAAAACTGAATTCAGATGCCCAACCATAGCCATCTAGAGCCATCTGAGATGCCCAAGGG
The DNA here is from genome assembly GCA_009867235.2 of Psittacus erithacus. NCBI lineage: Eukaryota > Metazoa > Chordata > Aves > Psittaciformes > Psittacidae > Psittacus > Psittacus erithacus. Next base: position 27,763 of record WYDI02039980.1, read on the forward strand.
AAGGGATTAGCAGGTATGATGCAAGGCATCTTGCATCTGATTCATATCATACTGTAGCACTTGCAGGCTAGATAAGATACTCCAGGGTGTTTTAAACTACGTTTAAAACATGAACCCTACCATGGATCTCCCTCTACTATGAAGCTAGGGCAGCTCCTTCAGATGCAGATGGCTACAACTGGATACTTATTTTAGGTGTCAATCTCAAACTGAATCCTGCCTCTTCTCTCCAACTTGGTAGGCTATGGCCGAATTCCTAACACCAAAAACCAAGCAGCACTGGATTTTTTTACAGACTTCACAAAGAAGCAACAAGCTGACACGCAAAACGTTTTACCCTTTGCACATCACTTAAGCTTCCGAAAAAGGAGTTCGTAAAATAGAACATTGTAGCTTTACATAGGTTCATTATCTAACAACAAAATGAGTCACAACTAAAGGCATATTTACTTTAAATCCTGTGGAGCTTGTGTTTTGTGGTGGGTTTTTTTGGTTGTTTTGAGGTGTTTTGGTTTTATTTTTGAGAGAGGCGTCTAAGAAGGTGCTCTTTGCAGATTGTGTGCTGGCTCAGGAGTTTTATTTGATACTGCACCACTCTACTCCAAATATCAGGGGACTTAATGCATTTTTAAGCAGAGGCTTCAAGATTAAAAAGACCAGCATCAGTAAAATAAAAATTACTACTATGCTTTTGAACATGAGACCTATGAGATACTGCTACACCTAGCTGTATCATTCCAAATCACAGAATTTAATTGCTGGAAAAAGATATTTAGGCCAACCAAGTGACACAAGATGGTGGTAAAACACAATTGTAGCTGGTTTCCACTTTCCAGATTTGCTAATATCACTGAAGAGGTAGATTCCAACTACTAGTTTTATTAGTGTTGAAAATGCTGAAAGGCAGCTCTACCTTCACCTTTTCAATCAAAATCAGCCACCCAAGTAGTTTTTATTATATGAGATACATAGAGTGAATTTCAGAGTATCTGCAACGGTTATGTGAAGGGCTTGACTCTCTTTTCTCCGACAGATCTAGGCCATCTGAGCAAGTTTTAAACTCCAGCACCTCCAAGTGAAATTAAAAAGCAGGTATGCAGTATTCAGCCCGAAAGCTTGTCTGAAGGCTAGCAAAGAAACTGAACATATGGAATTAATCACGACAGAATGTGATGCTATTTTAATAACCATCATTAATGACAGGACTGCTAGCAGTTACAAAATTAGCTCCATCTCAGTCCTGTTTGTGGTGTCTGTTGCTCAAGTCCCTTAACTTCTCAAAAAGCTACTGTTACACACATCATTGAGCAACTGCAGAAGCCAAACCAACCTGGGCTACAAAATGGAAGAGATAAACTGAAAAGTAAGGCAGAAAGGACAGCCCTTGTTTTGAAATCCATTTCATACTGTGCTATATTTGATACTTAATAATAAAAATAAACGTGGACTTTTTTATTCCATCTGGTAGCAAAATCAGTTAGACCTGCCAAGGAAGCTTGCTGTGAAGGTCAGTATGTACTATGGAATGGCAAAATTATCACTATGGTCAAAGAGAGAGAGGGGCTCGAAACTATTCAAGGTAGGAGGAACTACCTTCAAATGACAAAAAAGGGAAAAAATTAGATCTAAATCAGGAATCATGACAAGCTTGCTTGAAATTTAACTGCTAAATTAAAACTCTCATGGAAAATTGCCACTATCAATTATTGCGCTAGAAAAAAGAAAAACAAAAAGTTGTGCTCTCCTATTGCACCCATACTAAAGTAACTGGTGTTACTATTCACTGTGGCGAGGGATGTTTAACTTAGAAATACAATTTTTGCAGAAATATGTAAGCATGTAGAAATTCTTGTTACTGTGTAGTTCCTAATCTAAGACATTATTTCACTCAATTAACATCCTAAAAAGGAAAAAAAAGCAGCAGAAAAATCTAATGGAACTATAGATTTGGTTTCATTTGTCAAATAAAGTGTTTTGTGGACATTCTCCTCTTCTGTTTTTGTCTTCTTCAGTTAGAAAGCATTTACAATAGTTAGGAATGAAAAGGTCTTACAAACCAGGGTTCTACAGAAAGGCACAGGCAGAGATGCCTTTCTCCAATGTATGGTTTGACATTTCTGGAAAACAGTAATGAAATGTCTTTAACAAATGTGAGAAGAACACAAAATAAAAATAGCACAGAAGGCAGCGGCCAGGTACAGTTCCCTTCCTCCAAAATAGGAATGAGTGTTCAATGCCTGCAAGAATTAGTGTTATGTAAGTCCTCCTGTAACATTGTCATGGGAAACACTGGCAACTTCCGTACTCCCTCACAAAAGAGAACTACTGGATAGAAGCTAAATGTCTTTATTGAGAACACAGTCACTGAAGAACCTCAGCTGATAAAAAACAAGCCAGAGAAATTGCTTGTCCATTATGCTATTTCCTTTCCCAGTGGGCTCCAATCACAGACTTCTTGTTTCATGGACAATGAATTAAGTTCAAGAATTCTCCTGACATGAAGGAAAAGGAGAGTCTAAAGAGAACAAGAATTTTCAAATAGTAATTTTTGTTAGAAATAATCAAATTGTGCGAGCCAACAAATCATTATGTACGGAACTCCAACACCCCTTCTACCTTCAAAATCCAAATTACCTGTAATCTAATACATGAAATCATTACGGAAGGCCTGACTCATCCTTTGGCAAAGACCCACTGAGAAAATATTAACTAACCAACAAACAACATAAAAAGTGGTAACACAGAGAAAGAGGTACCTTTAAATCTTTACGATCTGTCATCACTATGATCTGAGTTCCACATCTCATTGCTGAACCAGGAACGTATTATATACAGTATATACAGCAAAATCTTGCATGTTTCTTTCTTGGTTTCTCTTGATAATGTACACCGATATATTTCTGACTGCCACACAGATATTCATATACAATCAGTTTGTAACTTTTTTACAATAGTTATTGGGACATAAATGTATCTTATAAGCAAGTGGAAGTACTAGCTGTAAATAAAAAGAATAAATATATTTGTGGAGAGATAATAGCTTAAAGTCACAAGAGTTTGGCCACTAACTGAAAATATGTTATTTCCAGGTGCTAGATAAAAGTTGAACAGATCTTCTGGACAAGACCAGAATGCATACAGAAATTAAAAGAACCAGACAGTTATAATGCATCTCTCCAGGAAGGAGGCCATGAATTATCAACAATTGCTTGAGTTAAGACACTGAAAAAAAGACACAGAATGACTAAAATATGCAACTCAGAGTAGCTGTGAACATAGCATTCAATCATAGCTTCTTCCTTTTTCCAATAAAATAGAAAAGTTTAGTTAGGATTGGGCATACATAGACTTTCATCTCTTTACTTAATGGGTAGGAAGTTTGGGGGAATAAAAAGTATTTGCTTTTAAAATCTGGCTTTGAATCACCTTAAACATTCCCTAGGAAGAAATATTTTATTTCAGCTGATAGAATTAGGCCTGTCATGTTGCTATGCCAAGAAATCAGAAAAGATTGCAACTGAACTAAAACAGTGCTGAACCAAAAAACTTCCAGCTTCAGGAGAAATGAGGGGAGAAGTGAATCAATCTGCTCAACTCCTTACTCATCTTTATACTCAGCTATTTACTCAAAAGGGGTGCAAAGGTATGTAAGGCACAGTTAAGTTGCGAACACACAGTACCCAACAGAGCAGAGGATACACATCACACCCCTCAGCTATGAAGGTAATGAGGATTCTACGTAGCTCCAAAACCCCTCAACACATTTTTCAATCAGAGATATATGGCACTCATTTTCAATCAACTTTTAACATCTACTGATTCAGTGAAAGGAACATTTTCAACATCGTTCCCACAAAGTTACTGTAAGAACTAGGCATGAGCTCCAATACGCAATGAATGAAGGACGTCATAGGAAATAGAGACTAACTTTAACTTCAGCTTGAACATTAGGCTCAAACTTGAAAGATTAAGACTTTTCAAAATGTACATTTCTAGCTACTGTTGTGGCAGGGTCATGGACAAAGTTTCCTTCTGTCAATCATTTCTGTATTTCCCTAAAGTGGAACTCTAAGTAGCAGAAGAAAATTAAAAATATTAGAGCTCATGGAAAAGTTACTGGGATTTACCATAAGCCAAGGTATTGGCAGAATGCCAATAAATAAATGCATTTAGATGCATTAACTAGGTATAATTAACCACAAAGCCAGGATTATATAGCCTGAACTATTAGATCTACAGGCTTCAATAAATACAAAGATGTAATGGAACCTGAGGGCAACAAAGGTTGAACTCATAGTTACTGAGTCTTCTGAAACTCTTAGAAACTTTTTATCAGATAACTACTAAATTGGAAGAATTATTCTAACAAATTGAATAATGCCATTATCAAAAGAATACATTAAAATAACATACCAAAGGTAAAATGTTCACACCTATGCAACACATATGAAATTTTACTTGTGTTTGTACCTAAGTTTACTCAAATCTTTCTCCTCGGTTGGAGAAAGAGCATAAAATTATTTGATTTTAGTTAGTTGAAGCAAAAATAACTATTCATCCATCCCATATCTGCTTCCATTTTGCGTTTTATTAAAATAGCATATTCAGTAGTCTTGTCTATATTATTGATGACAATGTAGTAGCTATTGGACTGACATAATGGTCTCAAGGAGTTTTGAAATATAAATATATTCTAATGAGATAATCCCTAGAGCATGGATCCGGAGGAATGCTATCTAAATAATGTCACTTCTGTTGCAGAATTGGTTTCAAATTAATTGTTTCTTTCTAAAGTTATAATTATCATGAGGAATGCAGTTAGTCAGAAAAGATGAAGTTAAAAAGTGCATAATGTTTAATAGCTCATTAAATAGAAAATATATTGTAAATTTGGGAATCAGAATGACTTGCAGATAACTGTGAGAGGATGGGTCATGGCACATGAAAAGAGACTTTTTTGGCAGGAAAGCAATTTGGCAATACTGACTGCAGTCTGCACTTACTTGACATTCGGAAAGATCATATGACACCAATGCAGATGAGGTGAACGGTGAAGAGAAAAGGAAGTGCAAGGGGAGCTAGAGGAGAAAAAGTTAGGTCATGAGCAACTGGGAGTAAGATGAGAATATAAGTGTAATTATTGGGAGCTCAATTTTTAAAGTGGAAAGGTAAGGTGCTATATTAAAAAAACTGGATGTATTCACGCAGCTATAGTGAAAGCTTTGTCAGCACTCTTCTCGCAGAGGAGGTTTATGTAGAATTCATACAAGTGAATAATTAGCAATTTTGTACTTTCTTTTCTGATAAGAAAACATAATAACTGTTACGCACCCATTGCTCTGAGTATGATTTTAAAAGCACAGTTCATTTTCAAAAGCATGAAGCATGTATACACCGGATGTCAAATACGCATTTATAATAATGCGACAAATCAAAGGAACTCCAAAGGAATTCTGAAACATTAAACATTTAAGAATAATTATACTGTTATAAAAAACAAAAATCACACAGCAACCCCAAAGCAAAAGAAACTCAAAACAGCTGAGCTAAGCTCAAACTTTCTCCTAGTACATTTTCACCTACGCAGTGACCCCAACAATTACATGAGAGGATGCGAACATGAGCAGAATGGGAAAAGGCAGCTGTGTATTTGCATGGTCACAACTAGATGCATGCCACACCAGCCCGCACAAATGTAAGGGCTAAAGCCCCTTAAAACCTTGTACAGTCACCTAAAGGCACAAAGTGACGTACAAAGTACTGCACCATGTGGGCTCAGATTGCCAGATAAGCATCCTAAAAGGGGAAGAAAGTTACCAGAAAGTTACATTCTTTTATTTTGTGAGCTTTTTATCATGAGCTGATCTATGTGGTATAGCAAAATCTGTGATACAACCACCAGAAATACTTTTATCAAGGTACTGAGTTTGATGGGATAGTTATTTTCCTAATAGCAGCTCATAAGGTGCTGTGAAGGTGCTGTGTTTTGATTTGTGTCAGTGGCAGTCAGTAAGGCCACAATCCTGCAGGTACACCCCTTGAGGGCACATAGATAAGGCCACATCAGATCAGAGACATCTCAAAGTGACCACAGTTATAGGTAAATTCACACCATAGCAGGTATACCCCGGAAGAGGCTGTGACCTGCAGATAAGTCCCTGCTGGCACTGGAGCAAAGGGAGGAGTTCATTGCAATGTTAAACTCTATGGCCTGGTCCAAAGGGATCATGAATAGAGATTGTAACCGTGTCCTGGGTTCAGCAGTAGCAGTCATTTTTTCTCCTTCTCAGTAGCTGGTGCAGTGCTGTGGTTTTGACTTTTGGCCTGGGAACAGCGCTGATAACACCGATG
>WYDI02039983.1:0-44021 GCA_009867235.2 Psittacus erithacus
GGGGGGGGGGGGGGGGGGGGGGGGAGGGGGGGGGGGGGGGGGGGGGGGGGGGGGGGGGGGGGGGGGGGGGGGGGGGGATGTGGTCCGACAGCGTGGAGTAGGTGAGGGAGCTGCCCTCGTCGCTGCTGCTGATGTACTCGCTGCTGCTGACGTCGTTGGTGACGTAGCTGCCCTGGTCATCGTGGAAACTCATCTGGCGATGGAGAGAGCAGGGGGTGAAGGTGGGACCTCGTCGGGGTCCTGCCCTATGCTGTGCATCCCTCCCCCTGCCATCCACAGAGCCCCACAGGCTGTGTATCCATCCCAGTGCAGGCTGCACATGGGCGGCTTCACAACCAGGCAAAGACCATCACCGGACCACCGCTGCGCCACGCTCACCTCCTCGTAGTCATTCTCAGGGGTGAGGAAATCATCCACGATGGTGACCCGGTGCCCCAGCTGCTCACTGAGGGCATTCAGGAAGCGGTCGGTGTCGCGGCTGCGCGGGGGCCTGGAGAAGGTGAAGAGCTTCTTCCGTCGTGACAGAGGGCTGAGCGCGTAGTCCCGGTGCCGGGGCGATGGGGCCGGGCTGCTGTCGAGGCTGACGTAGGGGTTGGACTCGGTGCTGCTCGGGGAGGCCACGCTGCTGTGCAGGCGGTAGTAGCACTGCTGGGATGACACCGGGTCGCTGGGCCATGAGATCACCGACTTGCGAGAACCTGCGGGGCAGAGCAGCGCTGAGCGGTGCTGCAGGCGCAGCTCTGCGGGGGCTCACGCGTGGCACCATCACTGCTTCATTATAACATAGCACCAAGGGGAAGGTGTCACCTCCTCCAGCACCAGCCACCATTGCTGAGCCCTCCCGGCACTGCCTGTCTCCATGGGAAGCTGATAACTACCTGTAGCGTGTGACAGCTCCGGGGCAGGAGGCGATGCTCTGTGCAGGGCAGTGTTCCCCATCTTGCCAGAGAAGCTGCTGAGCAGGCGGTTTTCCAGCTCTGCGTAGACAGCCGACATCTGCAAACCAGGCAAAGAGCTGCTGTGGATGCCCGAATCAATACAGGGCGTGTGGAAACCCCAGAGACCTGCGACGGGGACAGGACAGCCACAGCAGACCCCCAGCTCCTTAATAGAGGGCTTCACCCATCCCAAGGCTATTCCCCAAGAGCCTCACAAGGCAGCAGGAGGATGCTGACAGACACCAGCTAAAGCTGTCTAATTGCCCAGGGAAGTGATCTCAGAGGTGAGCTTTGAGGCAGGGATGCTGCAGCCACCAGCAGGTATTTACATGAGCGCATCCTTTCCTATTCCCTTTTCTCTGCTTTCCTGCATTAGCACTAAAGGGGTCAAACTGCTGATGCTGTGAACGTGACGTTCCCAGCCACATCGGCAAAGGGCATCGCACCATTTTGGGGTTGGGTGTCTCCGGCAGGGATGTGCCATCTCCAGCCTGTCTCTCCCCAGGGATCAGCCGAACCGGGACCTCCACGGTGTCGCTCTGGCCTGCAAGGAAGGGAAGGAAGAGATAAAACAGTCAGGGACCCTCCTTTGCCTGTGCCCCCTGCACTCCTGCCCTGTCAAGGTTCCCCCATCTCCTGCTAGGACTTAGCACATGGTGAAGCACCTGGAGCTGCCAGGTCTGGGGTTCCCAAAGGACTGATGCAGGGCAGCTGATGGCCCCGTGCATGGGCTGTGTGAAACAGGGAATGTCTTACTGCAGCTTCCCTGGGTGGCAGCAGGAGTCACTCGGCAATGAAGCATCATGTGTGCTAGGAAACAAGTGTGATCGAGCAAAAGTCCTTCTGTGCCTTGCCCTTCACCTCTCCAGATTCACTTTCTTCCTCTCTAAAATGAAGACATGATTCATCTCTCAGTCCACCCAACTGGTAGGTTTGGAAGGTGCCTGTAAATCCTCAGCACCAGAGCATTGCTGTGGCCATGGTGTTGTCACTGTGTTCCTCAGGAGTGCTGCGCACAGGGGATGGTGCCAAATGCGGAGTTTCCATCACAGTATTTCAGGGCAAGAAACATTATCCAGGACACGTGCAGGACTTTGTGCTATGCTGAGAACTCTCAGGACACTGAGACACCACCGTGCCTTGGGTGTTCCTTTATGGTTTCTTCTTGTTCAGCCTCCCTGGTAGGTGCTGGACAGGGGTCACCACAGGCAGCATCGAGGTTGCAGAGTCCCAGATCTGATCCTTTCACTTGCAGATGCCCAGGCAGCACCAGCCACCCCAGCAATGTCCCTGAGACAGGGCTCTGCAGGGCACATGAGGAACGAGAGGGACCTGGACCCCATGAAGGCACAAGGAGTGATGCTGGTTTGACCAGCTGTTTTTCCCATTGCATCCATAGGGTGGATGTTCAGAGGCTGATGCTGCAGCAGTGTTAAGCTCTCAGAGACCCCATTTATCTCCAAGGGCCTGTGAGGCGCTGCCGGGAGGACGCAGCCTGCAATCCCTGCCTTTCCCAAGCCACTGGAGGGCAGGTCGAACGGATTCACATTACCCTCAGCCACCAGGCAGGAGCCAGGACATCAAAGCCCTGCTCTGGCTCGGTGCTGACTCCACCTTCTCCCACCGTTGCTGTTTAGAACGGGTCAGGACGGCGGCTTGGGCACAGCGGAGCCCGAGGGACCCATCTCCCTTCTCCCCAGGGACCCCCTCGTACCCACCTGCGGCCCCGTCCTCGGGGCGGGGGGTCCGAAGGCTTCCCCTGCACACAGAGGCTCCTCGCACGGAGCTGCGGTACCGCTCCTCTGCCTCCGGCTCCGCTGCGGCACAGAACATCCCCGTGAGGCACGGACCCCGCGGCTCCCCCGGCCCCTCGCCATGACACAGGGCTCCCCCCCAGCGTCCCAAGGCTCTCCCTGCGCTCCAACAGGACATGGAGTGGCTTTATCCAGCGGGATTGGCATCCAACAGCTTGTTGGGCATATGAACTCCAGCCCTGAGTTCGGCTGGTCCAGGGGGACCTGGCTGACTCCTTCCTGCCCTCAAGAAGGGAGAAGGGGCCAGCACTGAAATGGTGCCTGGAAGAAGCACGGTGTGGGATGGATTGGTCCATGTGCAGTTCAGCACTCAGGCTTACAGCAGGGTGAAGATACCGGAGCATCAAGCTCTATGGTATCTGACAGACCAGTGTATGGACAGCCCGATGCACACAAGCACCAGAGATCACTGTTTGGAAGAAGGCCAGGTGAGGGACTAACCCAAACTCAGAGATCTCTGGGCATTGGGCTTCCCCGTATGGACACACACATAGTGCACCAGAACAACCAGAGCTTCACATGGTCTGAGGTTGCTCCATTCACCTGAGAAGCTGAGAGGAGCAAAATATATCAGGTTCCCTCTGCCCTAAGGTTTATAAACTCAATTTAGGGTCTAAGTCCTACAACACGTTAGGTAGGTTGGGGCATGATTCTGCACACACAGTGGTAACTGAGAGTGTAAATTAGGTGAGCAAATACCCGAGAGGTTTCCATGTGCCCCCGGGGAAAGGCTGTGCTACAATAACTGTGCTCCTCCAGAAGTCTCTCTTGAAGGACCACCTCCTCTTGCCTACATTGAGCCTAGAGTAAACAACTCAGCACAATGTAAATAGCTTGGAATAGATGAATTTGAAAGCAATTAAGAAGTCTGAATCCAAAAGTTAAGCCATTTCAGTCCAAATTTGCCTTCACTTTTCTGCTGTCTGGCTGAAAACCCCATATTCCTCAGCTTCCAAAAGCCTTTGCTCCTGAAGACAACCTCTCTGGTGTCATCTTCCCTCTCAATGCAGTTTCCTCCCAAAACTACAAGGTACAGGAAAGGTGACCTCCTGCCTGACATCTGCAAATCAACCTCATCAGTGACAGGAGCCGGAGACCAATTTGTGCTGCTCTCCATCCCACATGTAAGGGCAGGAGCCAGGCAGAGCAGAGCTGCAGCTGGCTTCCCAGTGTGATGGACCACAGTCCTCATGGACCTGGTGGGACACAGCACATCCGTGTTGGAGCGCAGGGACTTTCCTCTCACCTTCCAAGGACTTGTAACCCAGAAACCTGGCAATCTTTTGCTGGCAGTGCTCCTGCTCCTCATAGGTCAGCAGCTGGTAGATAAACTGCCAAATGACTTGCTTGGCCGGTGTGTCCAGCACCGGGTACACATCCACAATGAGAGTGTCAATGTTCCTGCAGAACGGGAAAGAGAGGGCTGGGCAGTGAGCGCATCCCTAAGGCACAGCCCTGCTTCCCTGGGCTCTGCTGGGGCTTTGCCGCTGGGCATTGACACAAATGGATCATTCCAGAGGTGCTGGATTATAAAGAAGGGATGAGCTTTTGGGAAGTGGAGTTGTGCAGCTGGGGCTAACGGGGAGCATTGGGTGATCAGCAGCACCTGACAGGCAGGGATAAAACCTGGTGCCAGGGAGTGATGGGCTGAGCTGATGGCTGAGGTTCACCAGGCTCAGTGCTGGGAAACAATGCCATGGAATGCTCCAGGCTTGGGAAAAGCACCTGGAAAGCTGCCCATGGAAAAGGACCTGGGGGCATTGGCCCACAGCAGGTAAAGATGAGGCAGCAGCATGCCTCGGTGGCCAAGAAGACCAAGAGCATCCTGGCCTGTATCAGCACCAGTGCGGCAGCAGGGCCAGGGCAGTGATTGTGTCCCTGCACTGGGCATTGGGGAGGCTGTGCCTCGAATCCTGTGTTCAGCTCTGGGCCACTCACTACAAGAGAGACATTGAGGTGCTGGAGTGTGGCCTGGAGCACAGTGTGATGGGGAACAGCTGAGGGACCTGAGGGGTTCAGTCTGGAGAAGAGAAGGCTCAGGGGGGACCTGATGGCTCCCTACAACTGCCTGACAGGAGGATGGAGTGAGGTGGGTCAGGCTCTTTTCCCAAGGAACAAGCAGCAGGATAAGAGGAAGCAGCCTTGCTCCCTGCAGCTCTGGGGCGGGCAGCAGGTAAAACACTGCCGGAAGACCAAGCAACTTGTGCTGCCGTGTGCTGGGAGGGGAGCCTGTGGACATGATTCATGGTACTGGGGCTCCCATCCTTGTGCCACTGAGCAAGAGCAAATATCCTGCTACGTTTGGGTCTGTATTTCCCAGTTGCAGACCCCAAGGACTTGATCTGCTCCCACAGCTGCTGCTCCTCAGGCTGAAGTACCCAGCTGGGGAACCCTGTAGGAGAGCACAAGCAATGATTTCTGCTGCCTCTCCCAGCAGTGCAGGCACAGAGGCAGCCCATCCGCATCCCGAGTGGGACCCACACTGCTGAGGAGCAGCCACAGCCCAGCTCTGCGGGAAGAGGCAGAAGCACCACCCAGCACCGAAGGGATGGCTTATTCACTGCAGTGCAGGAAGGTTAGAGATCAAGGACAGAAAACAAGGACACTATTGAAACCCTGCAGTCTGCAAAGGGATCAGTTTCAACCCTTGCAGCAGAGCAGGGTGTGCTCCATCATAGGGTGAGGGCTCTGCCAGCCGCAGCGTTCCCGCACTGCCACCAAGGGAGTGCTGCTGCTGTGGTGTTCAGAGTGAGAAGACAAGGATGAACACTGGGAATTCACTAGAAGAGGTGGAATGGAGCTGTTGGGAACAGCCAGAGAGCAGGAGAACCTGCAGCATGGGAGACCAGGGTCACTATGAGGGGTTAAGGGGTGTGCTGCCAGCAAAGGGGTCTGCCTTCTGCTTGGGCATCACTACCAGTCTGGGTACCAGCACTAGAGGGATGGAGCTGCTGCTGAGTTACCGATGTTGGAAGAAGCCTTCCAGCGCCTTGCAGACCGAATAGCGCTCAGGGGGGGTCAGCAGATGCTCCAGCTGCTGGGTGAAGGTCCGTCCTTGGATCTTGATGCTAGAGGGGAGGATCTCTGCCACCCACTGCAGGGAGGTGAGCGCGGAGGAGCTGCTCGGGGAGTCGGCAGCATCCGAGTCTGCAGGGCGCGGGTAGAGAGAGAAGAGACAATTGAACAGAGAGAGTCTCCACCACGGGTTAAATGGCTGGTCCTGAAACCAGGAGGCAGAGATGGGGATGCCGGAGCAGCTGAACGCAACCAGGTTTGGTCAGTGGGCTGCGAATAGTTCCGTACCCCCAGGGCCTACCTGAAACCAAAGCCACTCGCACACCCTGGGCTCCACCTCCTGGTCCTCCAGTTATTTACCTCTGATGAGGGAGACTTCAGAGCATGGAGCCTCAGCCCCGTGGCAATGCAAATCCTGATGTGCTGATACAGAGGTTGTGACCACAGTGTAAAAACAAACAGGTTTCGGGCACTGGAAGGCAGCATGGGGACAAGGTGGAATGGCTCATCTGGAGCTGTGACTGCCCCTGCCTTCCTGGACCAGCTCCTTGGAGCTCATGGCTGCTCTAGTAGGTCCTGCTGGACACGAGCAGGGGTGTTTTGAGTGGGATGCTCTCTGGGATCTATCTCTTCACCCAGGCTGCTTCCCACTTGCTGTGAGCACATGCAGATGTCGTCCCTTCTCTGATTCTCTAAAGCCTCTGCTCATGTTTTAAAGTACTTTATGCTAATCATTGACTTCAAAAGCAGCATCAGTCAAGGGTTACCTCTGAGTGAACTGAGGCTTGAAAGGGCTTCTGCTTTGCCAGGCTTATCTGCACTGGACCCTGTGCTGTCCCTGCAGCCAGTGCAGGGCAAAGTAGCTGCAAAAAGGGACCTGACCGAGACCATGGGATGCACGTATCTACTTAGGAATATGACCAAAGTAGCAGGAGTAAAAAAATCCATCTTTCCTTGGCCTCTTCTGGGAGGCAGTGAGGCAGTTTGAGTGCCACTGCTCGGTAGTGTTAAGTAGTGAGGTGCTCAGGTTTGTTCCTAGCACACACACAAATGAGTTGGTATCACAGGGCTCCTAAGGTGCAGCTCTGGAAAGCCCATTGCTGCTCCAGAGGGAAAAGCCAGTCCCTAATTCCTGCACTGTGGAGCAGCATCCCAATAACACAGCGACCCTCCTGCCTTTGGAAACGCCTCAGTGACGGTGCTCTGCCCTGGGCTGTGGTCCTGTCCCTCTGCTCAAGTGGCGCTGACAGGCACCCGCCTGGTCCCAGCCACCCTCCCCTGCTGCTGCTGTGCTCACCACAGCAGCTGAATTATTCATCCCAGCAGCAGCTATTCCGAGCAGCACAGGCCACACACAACAAGGGGTTTGCACAGTGGCCATGGATGCACAGGGTTGGATTACTCCGGTCAAGTACAAGGCATGGAAAGGGCATCGGCAAGGGCTGTCAAGGGCGATCATACAGCAGGATGAACCCTTCGCAGAGCAGCCAAGCCGGAGATCGAGCCTGATCCCAGAAAGCAGGCGAGGGGAGCAGCGCTCCAGACAGTGCATTAAACCTGCTGAGCCTATGGGAGCTATCTGGCAATTCCCTCTGTGGGGAATTGGAGTTGGAGATCCAGCTAGGGGGCCCTGCAGCCCCAAACCCTCCTCCCTGTGCTCTTACCATTGGAGAAGTTGACAATCCCCTCTTCCACCACCAAGGTGGGCATCGCCCCGCTGCCCTGCAGCATCGACACCACCTTGTCATGGGAGCAGTTCCTGGGGACACAGAGAGCCAGGGTTAGGGCAGCAGCTCAGTGAGAGCAGAGGTGAAACAGAGCTTGCAGCCACCTCTGTTTGCCTTACAGGAAGCCTCATCTCATTGCTCAGAGCCAGGCAGCGCTGGGCCCCACTCTGATCCCTCCGACTCTTGATCTGTGCTTGGTTTGATCTGTGCTGCACAGAGAAGAGCCTCAGTCATGCCCTGCAACTGAACCAGTGGTACTTTAAGCTACGCTCAGACACAGAAGATGAACTTCTCATTTCCATGGCGCAGTGCTGCGGGTCTCTCCTTGCCTGGCCTAATTCTGCAGGAAAGGAAAACGCAAGGTGGGTGTAAAATGTATTTCTGTAGGCAAAACCATCTCAGAGTGCCCTTGGAAAAGGGTATGGGCCAGCCTGGGACAGCGCTCGCTGAGGACAATCTTCAGCTCGTTTCTCCTCTATTAACTGGCAATGCGGCATCAGCCCCGGGTCTGCTGGATCAGCTGAAACGTGAGGACCTGAGCACTGACAGAAGCAGCATCAGATGTTTAACCTTTAAATATTCATCACTGTCTCTCATCCTGCAGCCTCCTCTCACCCTTTGCTCTTGCTGTTTGGGTGGGAAGACCAGCCCGAGGACACACGGGCTGCCTGAAGGGTGCACACGCCTCTGGTTCGATTGCTGCGAGCAAATAGCACACAGAAGAATTAACGTCTGCGTGGAAATGCATTGCCCGCAGTTCTAAGCTTATGAGCCCGTGCTGGGAGCGATCCATGGGCCGGCTGGTGCCCTGCTCCTTTCAAAAGCAGAGCCCCAAGGGTTTAACATGTACAACATACCTCACAGCGGCTCGAATCAGGGTCTGGGGTGGGCTGCAGTCAGGACACCAGTTACATACAGTGCCATGCAGCATATATAGTTACTGGTACAGAGAAGTCAAAGGAGGAGCAGGGACGGAGCTGAAATAGCACCCGCAGATCCAGTTTCCATAAGGGAATGTTAAAGGAGATGTCCACATGGGCCAACCCCCCCATGCACCTCAGTAGAGAGCTCTCAGGGATCACCAGCTCTTATTTGGGTTGCATAAGAGCGAATAATGCAGATGCAGGTGCTTGGCCACCTTCCACCCCAGGACCCCTTGGCGCAGGTCTTCTAAAGAGCCTCCTACCTCATGTCCAGGCCATTGAGGAATAGGATCCTGTCCCCAGCCTTGAGAGCAGCCTTCTCTGCCGGGCTCCCTAAATCCACAGGGAACAAGAGGGGCTTTAGCTGGCAGATCCCTGCTCACAGGGATGGGGTCCCAGCTGTCCGACTGCTCCATGGCCAGGGAACCTCCCCCTGGAGCAAGGAATCCACGGCAGCTGGGTTATCTGAGTGAGCTGGGGCCATTCACTGGGCATGGTGATGCCAGCACCCAGCTTGCATTGGAAATGCAGGAATGATTCCAGGCTATTCATTGCGCACAGACGTTTCCTACCTTTCAACACAGGCAGTGCATAAAGCCAAGCCAAAGTGCACCAAAGGCACCGGTTACTTTTGCAGGTACTTCAAGCTTCCAATTCAAACCCGAGATAAATCAGTGCCTGAATCTGATGGCTGGAGGTTTCCTTACCTGGCAGCACAGACTCGATCCACACCGGGGCATGGCCACGCAGCGTGAAGCCGAAGCTTCTGTTGCCTTTATAGACTCGCACAGTTCTGCAGGGGAAAAGCAAACATGAAAGCAGAGCCCAGTGCTTGGTTCTTGTTCCATTCCCCAGCCCCTCCAAAGCCCTGGCATCTCCCTGCGGAGGGCTGGAAGGATGCAGGTGCCATTCCTTATGTGATAGCGCCACAGCCCTGAGGCAGATGCAGTCCCCACTGGGACCAGGCCACCCATGCTGGAGCTCTGTGGGGCTCCTTTAGACCCAGTTACTGCTTTCTGCAAGCTAAAGCTTAGCATCATTTAACCAGGGCTCCAGCATGGGGAGGTTGGAGGGTCTGGGGGAGACAACAGCTCTTTAGGGCAAAGCCCCTGAGCATGGACTTTTATTCTGCATTCAATACTCAACTCATAAATCCACCATCCAGCCCTTCAAATCCAACGTGTTTTTAAAGTGGGACATGGGCTATAGTTTGTATATTGCACAGAATAGGAGACAGTGTGCTTTAAGGGCAAAGATCTCATCAGCTGATGGGAGAGAAACTACATTCCGCTAGGAAATTTTGGAAGGAGCATTAGGAAATGGCCCTGCTGGGAGGCTGATTGGAGCTGGGAGTTGTTCCCTGCAGGAAGCTGGGAGAAAGCAACGTTATTGAGATCATTTGCAACCACAGAGCCTGTTGTAGGGATGTATCCTACGCTGTCAGGAAAGGAGACTGTGCTGGAGCTGGATTTTGGACCAGTCACACCAGAAATTACCCTGGCAGAAGGTGAGATGCTGCTGAACACCCTGTAGATACCAGCTGCAGGCAGAGGAATAGCTCAGGGCATGCCTGTGACAGCACTGCCCATCACGAAGGATTCCCCAGCTGTGCTGTCAGAGCAAATCCTGCTGGGAATGGACCAGGAGCCACCGCCAGCTGAGCTCTGGCCATATGAGCAGTGGGAAATTGGTTAATCCCATGTGCACCAGGGATTGTCCCTCTTTCCTCCTTCCTCCCATGGCCTCAAACACAGACACCCACTGGGGCAGGGCAGGATAACACAGCCTGTTCTGTGCCAAGGTGCCTGGCACGGCCAGGTATCCTGTGTCCCACCAGTGCATCCATGTACCCTGCATCCCAATGGCACATCAAAGTACCCCGCACCCCACCAGCATGGTCAGGTACCCTGTATCCCATTGACACATCCAGGTACCCTGCATCCCATTGTCACAGAAGCCAACATCCCCTCACACCCTGCCAGTGCCACCTCAGCTCCTCCTGTGGCTCAGCCCAGCCCAGCCCTGTGACAGCGAGGGGACAGAAGGAGCAGCTCAGAGCTGGGACAAGGGGCACAAACATGCCCAGTGAAAGGCCTTTGTTCATCCTCATCCCAGTTGAATTCCACCCATTCCTCACCCCAAAGGCATCCCCTTTCCCTGCCATCCCTCCACACACAGCCCCAGCGGCTGCCTCCATGAACCCAGGGACACACAGGAGCGGTGTTACCTGCGGGCAGCCCCCGAGGCCACATTGCTGGTGAGGAGCGAGGTGGTTTTGCGCAGGCTCTTGCTGAGCTCCTCGTGGCTGCGAGGCACGGAGCTGGCGCGGGTGGACACGAGGAGCCGCTCCTGGTGGTCCTCGCTCCGGCTGCGCCGCAGGCGGTGGCTGTGCTGCTCGCTCTTGGAGCGGCAGAGCTTGCTGATGAGGCTCTGCGACACCACCTCGTCAAACCGCTGCCGGTGCTTCTTGGGGATGAAGATCCTGCAAGAGCAACACCAGGGAAGGGAGTGAGGAGCACGGGGTGGATGTGGCCCAGAGCGCAGGATCCAGCCGTACCTGGGAGCTCTGGCTCCTCATGCATCCTTCGCCTCGGTCCTCCCAGAGCTGGGGACACCAGGGATGCTGGAGACACCAGGGATGCCAGCGGCACCTTGTGCCCCATCCTGTGCACGGCCCCAGCAGGGTGAGGATGTCAGACCTCTCCACAGCACTGAGACTGATTCAAACAGCTCAGACAGGACTTCACATTCCCTGGCTCCAGCCTTGGCTATTGCCATGCTCCAGCTCCCGCTATGGCCAGGCAGGGGCCTCACACCCCTTGTGAGATGCTGATGCTGTGGGGACGAGGATGATGCAGACAAGGGGAGACCACTGAGAACTTGCTCTGTTTCAGTTCACCCCCCTGCCTGGTAGGAGCTGCTGTGCCAGCAGCCAAGCGGCCCTTGTGCCCCCTAAAAGGACCCCTGAACCCACAGTGGATGCAAAGCGGGATCCTGGGAGGAGGGTACATCCACACTGCTCCCACCTCAGCCAGGGTGTCACCTCTGCACCACCAGGAGACACCTTTCCTTTACCTTCTGCCACTACAACAGTGAGACAGTGACACCCCCTCACCTACTCCCACCTCCCACTTGCACATTTTGGGGCTTCAGGAGGAGCTGTTATCTCTGGGTGTTTCTATAGCAACTCCACACCGGGCTGCTCCTCGCAGCTGCATTAGACAATAGCATCTTGGGAGGTTCATTAGTGCTCAACACCTCGCAGTGCATGAGGACGCGCTCGCTACATTAGCACAAACCCTGACACTTGTGTTGCAGGAGGGATGTGAGCATCACCTCAAACTGCCCGGGGACCTCATCCCCTGGGGAGCATTAACTGGGGCAAACTCAGCGTCATAGGACCCACAGCACCTTGCTTTAAGGGGGCTGCATTGAATGCCATGAGGGTGGCTGGAGAGGCTGGGGCCGGCATCGATCCCCTTCCTCAGGCGGTGTCACCAACAGAACCCAAAAGCCCTGCTGAAGCCAGAGAAGGGGAGGCTTCAAACCCTAAACGTACTGTGACCAGAACATCTCTATTTCCCCCCAACAAAAGGCAGAACTCAAAATAAGCACTGATGAGTAGGAGCAAACAGATCGCCACCATCCCGAGCCTGGCATATGCTCCCACAAAGCATTTGGTGATGATTTAAAATAAGCAACACGTTGGTACAATTCACAATCGCTTTGTGATTAAGCAGCAACTAGAAAAGAGTGAGATGATGCCAATAGACGCTTCAAACTCAGCGGTGAGCAGGCTCCTATGGGACCCCAGCCCTGTGGCAGGGGAGGATGCAGTGGAGCAGGGAGTCCCGGCCAGATCCCACACCTCTGGCCCATGATGGGCTCCCACCAGGGAGAAGTCCGGGTTCCTTGCAGGGAAAAGCAGCACGCTCCCATTTCAGTTGGCCAAATTAAACCGCCCTGCTCGCTGCAGCTGGGCTGCCCCACTTTGCACTGCCTGATGCAGACATCAGGGCTGAGGAGTGAAGCACGGCTCAGCTCCATCACCAGGGGAAGGACATGCTTTAAGGATGAACTGACTCAGTGCTAGGAGCAAAGCAGTGTCTTAGCAAGGAGAGGAGCTCGCTGGTAAAAATAATCCTATTAAAGCATGCCAGAGTTTCCTTCTGCAAAACCCTCTGAGAGGAGCCACAGTGCTGCTGGGTGCTGGACCCCTGAGCTCCCAACACCCTGTGCTTCGGCAGCGGCTGCCTCTGAGCTGTGGGTGCCCAGCTCTGGTCCTGACCCTCCAAAGGTAGCACATGGGATGTCGTCAGACGTCGTTGGTGCCTCAATCTGTCCTCTGCTCCAGCACAGTGCCCAGTGCTTAGTGAGAAACCATAGCTATTTCTGCAGCCCCCTGCAATCCCATGGGATAAACCTGCCTTTGCCCACCAGCGTGGCATGGGAGGAACAGCACCCAGCTGGGGTTTCCCTTTCAGCAAATCCCACTGGGATGCAGGGTGCACGGATGCGCCCACCCTGTTTGGGCAGACAGGGATCTGTGCAGCACTGACCTCTTGCCTTCAGCTTCCTCTTCCTCCTCCTCAGGTGCTCCAGGTCAGCCCTGGCTCTGTTCCCTGTTGGAAAGGGGATGGGAAAAGCATCCCCAGCCCATGCTCTGAATATGAGTTCAGGGTGCTTTCCAGGCCAGGAGAGGCCCCAGAGGCTGCAGGATGCTTCGCCTTTGATCCTTCTCAGAAGCAGCCCAGCCGGGACCGCAGCACAGTGCTGCAGGATGGGAACCCACCGGTCCCCTCCACTCAGCTCCCTGCTCTGGCTCTTATCTTGGTTTTAGTCACACTCACTGCTTTTAAACTCCAAGACAGGCCCCTTGCAGCTCCCCTCTGGACAAACATCCCTGTTCCTGCAGCCTGTGCTTGCTGACAGTCCCATACCATGGAAAACCACTTTCACAAGTGCACAGGTCCTGTGATGGGCACCCAGCTCACATGGATGGTGCTGCCCTGGGATGCTGGGTGCTGAGATTCACCAGCACCATCAGCATCCCCTTAAGCAGGGCAGTGGTGGTGGCTCCGGCCCTGATGGGAGCAGGTAAAAACAGCCCCAAGTTTGCTCAGAGGTCACGCTCAGCCAGGGCTGGGAGCAAGAGGACCCCAATGCTCGCTCTATCACCCCCCGCACCATCACGTAGCACCCCCAAACCCCATCCTCACCACCTATCCTTTGCCAGACCACTGTGATGGAGACAAAGCAGACCCAGATGGGCTCTTCCTGCCTGTTCCCAGCTCTTACCCCAGTTTTCCATCTGAGCTTCACTCAACTCCCCCCAGCAGCTCCTGATGAGCCTCTATGACACCACCTCACGCCAGAGACATCGCGGGGACGTTTCCCATGGCATCCAGCACCACGCGAGGAGCGGCGCGCGGACACGTACCGAAAATGCCGGGAGAAACTCCGGTCCTTTCCCATTTGTCAGGGTACGGCGGTGGGAACAAAGGGGAGACGCTTCAGATCCTCATGCAGCTGAGCCTCAGCCTCGGCTCACGCCCACGACACGGCCAGATCCAACAACCAAGCCCTGCGCCAGCCGGTGCCGCCCTGTCACTTGTCACCCCTGCGGTGCTCAGGGACACGGCCAGATGGGCCGGCGAGCAGCAAACCCTACCTGTGCCGAGCCCCTGCCTGCTGCCCGCAACGCATCCAGCCCCGGCTGGACCAGCACCATCCACCCCGTGCCTCCTGCTTATCAATGGGGCTCCAGCGCCTGCTCTGCCCTCCCTGCTCTGGCTCCAAAGCCGCTCGCCTTGCCTAAGCACTGCAGCCGCTGTGATGTGTATCTGGAAGGATCTCGCAGCAGAAAGGAGGGCACGGCTCGGCGCCGAACTCCGGGGGGATGCCTCCCTGGTGCTAATTAGTTGACTTCTAAAGTGCTTCTGTTTAAATTACACGCTGCAATAATGGGTGAGAAAGCTTAAAGGCAAATGGCATCGGCGGCGGGTATGTGGCAAGCGGAGATGCCTTGGACCAGGACCAGCATCAGCCCCAGAATCAAAGCCATGGGCCCAAACCTCTCCCCATGCCACAGAGCATCATTTAACACAGCAGCGCTGTGCATTAAGGATAGAAGATAATAAACCCCACATGTTTAATTTAAATAATGCCATCTTTAAGCACAGCGCTCGTGTTTGATGAAGAGGATGTGAAGCTTCCCGGAGCTGCCAACATCAGACGTGATCTCCGGGTAGCAAAGGAAGGAAAAATGAAAAGTGAATGGTTTAGCCCCAAAACAACAAGCAAAGGCCTGACCTTGAGTCTGTCGGTTGTGCAGAGAAAAACACATCCCGGGCTGGTTAAAGCACTTGGATTATGTCTGAACTGTGCTATGTAACAGCTTCCAGTCTGGAGAAGCACTTCCCTACAGTGTGCTGCAGCACTGGAATTCGTACACTTTGGGCAGAGAAAACTCTTGCACAGCCTTACCCGGTATCAGGACTTCTGCTTGTGAACCTGTACTGACTTCATCCATCCTAACCTACCCGTGTGCAGCCGTGCGCTGGACTCCAGCCCCAGCAGCACCGACAGCCACAGGCGACATGGAACATCCGAACCCTCCTGCACGAGCGGGACTCGCTCCAGCCCAGCAGCGAGCTGGACCTGCAGCTTTCACAGGGGCTGTTATCCCATTATCCCCGGTAATGGAGGCTCCGTAATCACTCCTCTGGCTGCAGATGTTTTGCAGATGTGGCCGTTGTTATCATTAAATAGGAATGAAGGTGCTTTTGCACCCGAGAGCACAGACACGGTGGGATGCAGTGGCTGTACGTCGGGTTCAGGAGCCTCTCACAGCCATTCTCCAGCCACCCCACTGGTTCTTGGGGACAACCCAAACCCCTGAGCCCCACACAGTGGCTTTCAGGGGGGGTCACCCTCTCCTGACTCATCCCTGCACCGGCTCCAGCGCTGATTGATGCATCAGTTGCTGGTAAGAGCCTTCCCGGAGCAGCGCCGCAGCCCATGTCTTGCTCAGGGTCACCTTCCCCATCAGCCCCAGGGTGCTCTCACCTCTCCCAAACCCAGTGCCCCTGCATCCAAACCAAGAGCCGCTGGCTTTGTCCTTCCCTGGCAGGGACAGACAGCCCTGAGGCTGCTGGAGGCCTTCAAAGAAGCCCCCAGAACACACCAGCACCCCTTGTGTCCCCTCCTGCTTCCCAGAGCCACAGGGAGCAGCCTCCTCAGCCCACTGTCCCCAACCTGTTTTCTGCTGCGAACACTGGCACAAGCACAGCTTTCCATGTCCTATTGAAGGTACTGGCAAACTCAGACCACGTAACCACTTCCCAAAAGGAAAGAGGTGGCTCGGTGCTGAGGCACGAGCAGACCCGGCTGCTGCAATCTGCGTTACAGCCATAGGGTGATTTATCAGAAGAATCTAATCTCCTGCATTTGCACTGAGGCATTTTGGCCATGACCTATTTGAACTCCGCCAATGACAAAGGAACTCTGCCCCCCAACGTTTCACTGCTGGCACGGTTTTTATCCCTGCTGCCCTAATTCCCTTTTTTTGGGCAGCTGCACATATGCTGGGCTGTGGGATTAGGGATTCTTTAGAATGGAAGCAAACCAGAGCTGCTTCTCCTCCATCACCAGAGGCTCTACACAGGTAGGGGGACAGTGTCTGTGTGTGGCTTGAGGCGCTGCATCAGGCACAGCCAGAGCGATGTGGGATGGGGGGGGTCACCCAATACAAGCTGCACCAGTGCCTGAAAGACCTGGAAAGCTTCCCCCAACCCTAGAGAAGCGGGTACATGGAGGGGACCACAAGCAGGGAAGCCTCACAACCCATAATATATAAATCCTGATGGCTCAAATGAAATTTCTTATCCAGAGACAGTCACAGATGGCTGGAGCTTTTTAATACAGGAGCATGCCAAGCGCTGTTATTGCTGTGAAAAACAAGCTGAGACAAATAGATCGTGTTTGGAGCGCTGTTAAAATGAACTCGATGGAATTTCTCCCGTTATAAGGGAACCCCTGATGGGCAGTGCTTTTATCTTTGTCAGGGATCAAAAGGGACTGCAACCAAAGCAGCACTTGCCCAGCCCGTCGGGCCAGCAACTTGGGCTGCTCGCTTTGGGTTTGCCGCCAGAACAGGGGTTATTTGGGAAGCAAACAGACCATAACCAAAGCAAGGAAGTAACAAACTACCCCAAACTGTTCTCCCTGCAGCAGAGTGAAGCACAACACAATTCAAAACAGGTCCATGACAACACAGAGCAGTCCAAACAGCCTGACAGTTTATCACCTAATGAATAAATGGGGCCAGGGTGAGAGGCTGGATGTGCTCCGGAGCACACAAGCATCCCGCTATCCAAATCCAGGTTAATGGGACGATGTCCATGTGAGCCTCAACACCTGTGCTTTATGCACCAACTTTTGTAACACTGCAGGTGAGTGGGGAGGATTGGACCCGTGTTCCCATCGCTCCCCAATTCCCATGCAAAAAGGTAGTTCAGACCTAAATGCAATGCAGAGCACTGGGTGCAGAGCACTGGGTGCAGAGCACTGGGTGCAGAGCCGGTACCATTCCTCTGCTGGAACTACAGCTCTGCCCTGGTTTGAAACAAGCTCAGAAACAAGAGCAAAGCCAAGGCGCTCACCCCTGGGACCCCGACATGACCAAAATAACCTGCTCCCCTCCATGAGCCCTGCACACACGCTTGATGTCACCGTGGGGAGCAGAGGAGACAAACCCCGAGGTTCCCCCAGGACCAGACCCAGGCTTTGCTTCTTGCAACCACAAAACAAGAGATTCCCTCTCCCGGCAGCTCCCTGACAAGAGCAGCCCCGATGCCACACGGACGCTATGAGTTAATTAACTTTTAGCACATCTCGCTTTTGCTCGGTTTGAGAATTAAGCTCTTTAAAAGCCATTCCCCTCCCAGCCTCCCAGGAAAGGTCCATCCGTTACTCACCCGAGACAGCTCATCTTCCCCCCTCGCTGCCGTATTTCATCCTTCTTGAGCAGAACTACAGTTGTGCACTTTTACTACAGCCATATGGGCAGGGGATGGGAGCGGGGAGGAACCGGCGCAGCACGTGCGTTATCCCTGCCATCCACAACCACAGGGATGAGGAAAATGTCAGCAAATTAAAACCTGCAGGAGCTTAATTCTGGGCAAATGGGATGGAATCCGTTTGAGCTAAAGAGAAATAAATAAAACAGCCCAACAATGCTGGAAAAAGCCCAGCTCGAACGAGCAGAGGAGAAACATCTGCAGCCCCGGGTCGATCCCTGCGCTGAGTCCGGGGGTCTTGGGTTACGCTGCGCTGCTGCAGTCTGCAGGGAGCACATTAACCCCCAGGGGGGACAGGAGGGGAGGGAGGACAGAGCAGCACCAACAGCCTGAAAATAAACCCAGCTGGTGCAGAGGGAGGATGCAATGAGACCACTGTGAGGGTCAGCGGCACACGGGGATGTAGCGGCCACTGTGCTCGGCGTGGCGGGGGCATATGGGCACCTATAGTGGGACACCACCATGCACCCCATGACAGGGCTTAAGCAGCAGGGAGAGTGTTGGGGACCCCTGACCATCACCCTCATCATCGCTCCCTGGTCCCTGGCTGAGGGGCATCACCATCACTGGAGGGAAGGGGCTCATCCCAGCCCCTTGGAGCTTCCTATCTGCTGCTCTCCTCTGGGTTCTGCAGGGCAGGAGGCACGGGAGAGCTGATGGAGTGTGATTCCACCCCAGCATCTTGGGTGGGAACAGCCCAGAGAGCTGGGCACAACCCCATAGGGTCGCCAAGGCTGGGTGGGGAGTACTCATGTGGTCCCAAGCCCACCCTTGAATGGATCCATGTGTCTGCAGGGGTTGTCCTGCAGGATGAGCCCCAGGCAGCTCAGACAGGATCTGTGCATCTAAATTGCACCAATACACACCGCTGCCTGGGGGTGGCTGCTCTGCACCCTGGGGACAATGGGACAACCACACCAAGACCCTCACATCCTCCCCACAGCCCTTCCCCAGACCTGGGATGCTGGCTCAGGGCACAGACCCCAAACCTCTCAGTCAGCAATGGACCAAACTGGCTCAAGCCATGGGGAAATCACCCACAAAGCACCCAGAAGCTGCCTACACCTTTCAGAGGGTTATTAAAAGCATTAAAAGCTCTTGCTCATCCCCATCAGATGGGAGACCTCAGGATAAACAGCTCATATCGGGTACAGCAGCACACATGGAGCTGCCCTCAGCTCCCCAGCTCCCCACAGCTGGGAAACCAGCTCCCAAAGCATCTTGCTTTTTTATTGTCCTCGCTCCATTAAGATTAAATGGCAAATCTTGTCCCTAAGCTAAATATTTCACTTCCATTAAACCAAGATTAGCTTCCTGATACAGGGTGCCTCTCGCCCCAGCGTTAACCCTTCACACAGGGGCACGGGGCAGCAGCGGGGTTTCAATGTGATATCAGGGGGGCTGTACCGTGGTGCTGCCCCATGGCATACAGGGCTGGGCATGGGGATGTCGGCACCGGGTTCAGTCACATTCTCCTCTGATAAGGTGAGCATCACTGGGATGGGGATATCCTGGGGGAACCTGCTGTGCCCCTGCAGATGGGCTTGGGCACAGAGGAAATACCTGGACACTTAATCAGCTCCTCTCTGAGTGGGAAATGATCCTGTGTAATTATAGGGAACATATAATTATGTGGGATATAATAATCCCCTCCGCATGCTGGCTCTACAGGGCTCTGTGCCTGTCCTCACTCCAACACAGGGGGATTCCAGTTAACCCTTGTCCAGCCACAGCAGAGCATGGGGACACTGCACGGCAAGGGCCACTGACCCACTCTTCCCACCATCCCCATCACCGGATCATCGGCTGGCGGCAGGCACGGCAGAGACCCCGGCACGGGGACGTTGTTATGGTAACTGTAATATCTTGCAATTCCACTGATTAAAGTAGGAATTGGAAAGCCGGGCCCGGAGTGCGGCCAGATGGAGACCTGATTCCCTAATGGCCATCGTCTCAGCCTGGCTGTAATCCCTGCCACGTGTCCATGCGCTGTCCTGCAGTCCACACTGCAGCAAGAGCAGGGCACCCGCTGTGCCAGGGGCTCAGGAGCTGCCCAAACCCAAGCAGAGCATTGCCAGAGCATCCCAGGATGCTGCGGGCAGTGCCCATGGTCCCAACAGAGACCCCCCCAGCTGCCCCTTGCCTGGCAGAGCTGGGGTTATTTCCTGGCCAGGCTCTTGAAGAGCCCTTCTGCAGCCCTTCTGCAGCCAATCCCATCTCCCCTGGGAATGACAGCCAGAAACGGGAGCCACATCCATGCTGCAGGAGGAGGTGGTGGCTCCATGGGGCTGCGAGCACTGCAGGGATGGGGATGGCCAGAGGTTGGTACAGTGCAGGTCACCAATCTCCTGAGCCATGCTTGCACTGCTCATCACCCACAGGCTGATGGACACCTGTGGCTTATAGACCAGCACAGGAGGTTACTGACACCTGGTACCTGATGTTGTCAATGAGATGCTGGTGAGACTCCTGGGTGAGGACCATGCAGAGGGCATAGGCCAAGTATTCCACCTTCCGCTCTGCTGCGTACTGCTTCAGGACAGTGAACACCTTTTCCTTCACCTCCGGCTGATCACCGAGGATGTCATCCACCTGCAGCATGGGAGCCGGGAAAGGAGAGGGAAGGGACATTGAGCAGAGCAGGTAATGGTGTGTATGGAGGCACTGAGGGTGCAGGAAACTTGTCCATCTCATTGCAGCACCCAGTCAACAAAGAGGGAACACATGTGAGGAAGAAGGAGAAACACCGGACACCAGCCCATCACACAGCACTGCTGGGATCTCACACGTGTCCCTGGTGTGGCTGTTCTGTGTGTTACAAACATTGCACCAGGACAGAGAGGCTCTGGCACGGCCAGGCTGGGATCTGGACTTCTATTGCAATGGGCTTTTGGAGGTGATGCTTGAAACAGCATCAGCAGCCCCAAGGTGCTATCCCATCCTCCCCACCTGTGACAGCCCTGACAGGCAGAGCAATCAGCTAATCACCACTCAGCCAATCACCCTGCATGGCACCCTCCTTATTAGCCCCTCTCCAGGCCAGGGGTTGCTCTTTGTCTTGGGGTTGTGCTGGATGAAGGATGCTGGTATCTGCAGCCTGGCTGTGTGCAGTGAATGCATGGGGTGCAGAAACCTTGCAACTGTCCTACAGTCCCTGTGTGCATTGGGTTTTCCTGCAAGGTGATAGATTTGTGCTGGCAGCAGCTCTGTGAGCACAGGGGGTGCAGCAGTGAAGGGAGCAGAGCCCTTCACCCCTCCTTAGTGTGCATCCTGCAGCAGCACTGCATGGGAACCAGCAGCCCTCACCCAGCCAAGCCCCTTGCATCATCTGGGAGCATCCCTCATCCAAGGAAGAAGAGCCGCTTCTTCCAGGTGCTTGTCCCACTTGGCAGCTCCCATAGGAGGGTTGGTGCTGTTGCTGTCCCCTCACTGCAGCCCCCTGGGTGCTTTGGGTCTGCGCAGCTGCTGGCAGCAGCACTTCAAGGTTATGGAATCTGGGGCAGCCGCATCCCCTGGGCTCAATCCTGTGCTGCTGAGTCCCAAGGTCCAGCTCAGAAATGACAGAGAACCACAGTGTTCCTGGTGGGCTGAATCCCAGGTGGTTGCTGTTAAATGTTAGCCTGGGATAGGAATCCCAGGGCTTGCTGGATGAGAAAGCAGGATGCTGCTGCCTCTCATGTCAGTGCAGCTCCTGAGCATGCGGGGGACAAGAGGAGATGACCTGGAACTGAGACCATGAGCACTTCCATCACAGAGCACTGCATCAGCACCAGGAGCACCAACCAGAGCTGAGCTCCCAGGTAAAGAGGGGTAAAGTGTCTTATTACTTTCTCATCATGTAAAAAGATGAAGCCACTTAAATCATCCCCCCCATTAACTCCCTCTGGAGAGGTGTTTGCTCACTGAGCTGTGCTCCAGCACCCAAGAGCCAGTGGCACACATGCTCCTCAAACCTACTTCTGGCCAGGGCAGCTTTGTTGGGCAAAGAAGGGATGCAGCAGATGTGCTGCTGTGGGAGCTCGCAGCATCACGAGCATCCTGCTGGCTCCAAAAGTGCTTTCCTGTGCCCATCCAGGATATGTTTAACATGACTTCAGGAGATGGAGGCAGTGTGGAGCAGCCTCCCAGCCTGTTGTGAATCTCCTGTAATCAGCAGGTATCTGTTTCACACGCGATGCTTTGCCTTATGAATCCAAACCTCAGAGCACGCTTGTAAATCTTTAATGCAGACGCTGACTGAGGGGATTCATCTGATACCTGTAAATCCCTTTATGAATGCCCTGTTCCTTTATTAACTCAGGATCCAAGAACCCTCAGCCCTGGTTATTTTCATAACAGTGTCTTAAAAGGCCACTTTGAAATGGAAATTAGAAAGATTAAAAAACCCAACCATTATCAAAATTATAGTCAGCATGAGGAGATGTGGCTGGTAAACTACCCACTAGGAAGCTTTCAGGAACACAATGAAGATGTAATCACGTTGATGTTTTCCCTTTGCAACAGAATTGGAGCTAAAATGTCTGTGAGAGGACACACTCACACTTTGAGGACATGCAGGAGATGGGGATCTGCCCCTGTGGGCTTCCACATGCTCCTATAGTGCAAAGGAACAAACACTTGTGGTCAGCACCCAGAGCATCTCTAAGCTCTTTGCAGTGCCCATCTATTCTCCATGGGGCCACTGAAATACAGGTGGTTATCAGAGCCTTCTCTTGGGTGCTGATGACCCACATCTGCTCCCCACCCCCATGACCAAGCCAGGAGCATCCCCATGTCCAAGCACGCTGCAAAGGCTGGATGTGGGGATCTCCAGTGCCTGGTGCAGGGGTGCGCAGAGCCCCACAGCCCACCCTTACCTTTCTGCTGAACTCCTGGGCTTTCTGCCTCCTCTCCTGGTGCACAGCATTGGCGCTGAGGATGGGGTCCCGTGTCCCAGCCCCACGCTGCAGCCGCAGCAGCCCCAGCTGCAGGGACCGCCCGTGGCAGGACCCCACCAGGGCAGCCACCGCCTCGGGCAGCATCACCGGCATCCCATTGACTTCCAGCACGAGATCCCCCGGCTCCATCCCGCAGGCAGCAGCAGGAGAGTCCGGGCTGACCCCGGCCACTCTTGGGGGGCTGCCACTCGCCAGCTCGAAGCCAAAGCATCCCCATGGACCGGGGGGGATGTTGAGGTGCTGCAGGCGTGACACCACCCCGATGCTGGGGGGCACGTTGGGGCAGCGCCGGGCCAGCGCCAGCAGTGCCTCACAGCCCAAGGAGGACACGGGCTGCCCCTCGATCTCCAGCACCTCGTCCCCGGCCCGCAGCCCTGCTGCCGCTGCGCTGCTGCCCTCCTGCACCCACAGGATGTAGCATGGACCAGTCCCCGTTATCTTGAACCCGAAGGCCTCGGGCCAGTCCTGGTTGGTTGCTGGCATGGCTGCGACTGGAAAAGAAGGGAAAAACAGGAGTTGTGGTGGTTTCTATCCTTAACATTAGTTCTTGTAGATGCCATGTGGGGTCTCGTTGGATGGGGAGGTGCTGCACCTCCAACTGTGGGCGGAAATGCCCCAGTGGGAACACTTTTCCTCTATATTTCACTAAAAAAGAGCTTTTATTCTTCCACCATCAGGCTGCCAGCAGTGCCAGTGCCATTAACAGCGAGGAAGCTGCATTGGCTGGATGGTTGGGGCTGTGCCTGGCATCCGGACCATGGCCTTGCACAGCCTGTGTCTCACTGGAGGTGGCACATCCCCAACCTCCATCTCACCAGGAAGTGCTTTTAGGCTCCTGCTTGTATTTATTTGTCTATCAAACTAATTACTTCATTTCCCTGGCATGTCACATTAATGAACAGATTATCCAGTGACTTCAGACAGCCTGATTTTAACCAGCTCTTTGCAACACCCAATATCCGAGCTGTTTGCAACTGCAAGGTTAACACAAATTCATTAGAATTTGTCAGATCCTTTCTGCTCTCCCAGGGGTGTTTCTCTGTGTCCTTTGCACAGCATTAACCTGATCACAGCATCCTGAAATGCAAGGATGAGGATTCTCAAAAGGACTTGTCTGTGGTTTCTTTGAAGGGTTAGGACCGGCTCCATGGATGCTCAAGGAGAAATCGGGCACATCAGCCCTCAGCATCTGCAGAAGTCATCTTTGCCCCAGGTAAATCAGAGCAGCTGACGCGCACAGCTCACTCGGATGCCCTTTCGATGCTGCCGATGTGTGAGTACCTCCACAGATGGCTGACACTTGCTATGATGATTTGCACGTAGATTTTTCTCTTCATTTGATTTCAGCTGACTGCAAAGATGCTTTTTACTCCCATGTTTATACTATGTGTGTTAGTTAACATGTGGTAAACACAAAATGAAACACAGCCTGGTTTACCTGGGCAAATTATCTCACAGAGACTACGAGGACTCAGCATCACTCCACAGCAACATCCTCACTAATGCACCTTGAGTTTTGTGCTCTTCAGATCAAAAAGCCTCAAACACAGGCTCAGAAGCACAGCCTAAAGCTGGCTTTTGGTTCATCCCCCTTGGACAACTCAGAGGGTCCCACTTTGCTCTGGTCCATGCTGCTACCAGCGCAGCAAAAGCATCACTTCCCACCTCCACCTCTCTGGGCAGCTTGGCTCTGCAGGCTTTGATCTCAGTGATCAAATGACATTTCTTGTGCTCCTTTCAGACCTGGGAGATATTGGTTTATACCCAATTACAGACCAGGGAGATGAAAGGAACTCTTCTCATATCCATTTTCAGCAGAGATAATACAGACCAGCTTGCTCTGAGAGCAGAATCACAAGGATGGGCAGGGAACGCAGCAGAAATCTGTATTAATAACCTGAGCCTGCTCTGCCCTTGCAAACAGCTGCTCAAGGCTGTATGAGAGGGCACTAGATGTGCTGCCTTCATAAGCAAATAGTAAAAGGGATCAAGCAATATGCTGTCACTCACATTAGAAGTGCAATAATCTTGTCCTCCTCTGCAGAGCAGTGCTGATTAAAATGCTACATAAAATCAGGGATTATTGTTAAAGAGGACACAAAGCCATGCCCATGTTAACAGGTACAGATGTGAAGGACCGGCGGAGAAGTGTCCAGGATGAAGCATGGGGCAAGTCTGGCAACAGGGGGATGGAATCCATCTGCAGCTGAACACCAGGACACAAGCTCAAGCACTGAAGGCTCCCAGTAACCACTGGGATAGCCCCAGTGCTGCCGCTCTGGGCTGAGCTCACAGCAAAGCCCAGCAGAGCAGCAGTCATCACCTCGCTGCATCACCCCTTCCACCTCTACACCCTGTGCTCGAGCACTTACAGAAGTCTGCAGCCATCCATGCAAGCCTGGTGGGCTCTCACCAGCAGCAGGTTGGTCCCGCTAAGGGGTTGGTGCTTTCCTGGTCCTCCTCCATCACCCCTGGAAGCTCTCGCTGGTCCAGGGGTGGGCAAACGGCTGCTGTGCCATGGAGCTGGGGGAGATCCAGGGTGGCTGCTCCTTCCCAGGCTTCCTACTCAAGACCTGTGCCCTTCCAGTCGCTCCCTGTCAGCTCCAGGCAGGCAGAAAGGGCTGGTTTGCCTTTTCCTGTTCTAATTTATTTCCATAGCAAAGAGAAGCATGGACAAGCTAATTGCTGTGCTGGTCCCGGCTGAGTCTGGTGCTGAGCTGAGCCTGCAGATCTGGGGGGAATTAGGAGCTGGAAGGAGGTAAAAGAGATTAGTGGCCATGGAGGGAAATCCCTCACCCACAGGGTGAATCTGAAGAGACAGCACTTTGCGAAGCAGCAGGTGCAGAAGGTATCTGGGTGTGCTGAGACCTTGCTGGCCCCTCACTGCTGATCTGAGTGGGACAGCAGAGATTTCGGGAGTATGATTCTGTCAAATGATGCAGGGTTTGCTGCAGGGATTTGGGGGCCTGGACCAGGCTGCTCCATGCAGGGTCCTCACAGCAGGAGCAGCTGGGAATGTTTCCCAGCAGAGCCCCCACACTGGTGCTGTTTGTTCAGCTGCTATTTCTGGTTTTGTCCTCTGCTTCCTCAGCACTGAGGGATCCCAGGGCTTAGCACACTAAGAGGGCTTAGGGTATTACACGTCCTGCTGCGGCACCAGCAGGAAGGGGTCATCTGCATCCCATCATTGACAACACAGCAATCCCTTTGGTCTTCCCGTTGCACTGGTGTGGACTGAGCAGTCAGCAGCAATGGGCTGGAGCGGAAACAACCTTGCAGGAAACCCGGGAGCCTTCTTATGGGATCAGGTAAAGCAATGAATGAACCCTTTTCATGAAGGAGACCTCCATGGACCTGCTCTGCCCAACCTGAAGGTGAGCACGATGCAGTGGAGGGTCTTCCTCACTACTTGTGCCCTTCATGCTCATGCACATCACTGCTGCAAGGGACTTTAAGACCTCTTCCTCCTGTCCTCCCAGCCCTGGTGTTGGTGATGCTCTGCTGGAGAGGGGACATGGCTCCATTCTCACAGGTTCTGTACAGACACAAATCTTCTCAGCAGCTGAGATGCTTGGGCACGCGCTGGGGGGAGCATGCGCTGCCCTCCCATGTTGCCACAGAAACACATACACCTCCTGCTCATCATCAGGGCATCTTCTTCACTACCCCCTGCTCAAACAGGCAGGCAAAACTGTGGTGTTTGTGAGCAAGTGAAGCAACTGATATCAAAGCTATTTTCTGGCTGTTTAAAGACCACGAAGAGTGGATGGGGTTCCTTAGCAGTGCTGGTGATGCTGCCCTGCTTGGCAGCACTCACTGCAGGCAGCTCCAGCACCAGCACTCAAACCCTGCCTGTCTGCCTGCAGACAAACCAACCTCCTTGTGTCCGTGCTGACGCCATCCACCCATCCCAGGACCCCTTCTACACTGCCAAACTTGCCAGGTTACATCCATCATCCTGACGGAACCTGGAGCAGTGCAGGAATTCCGGTGTGTCAACAGGGAGAAAACAGCTTTTTCACTACAGCCTCTCTCAGGAGCAATGCACCTCGGGCTGCATTCCAGGATCCCTGTCCCCTGGCAATGTTCTGGGTGCATTTCTCTCTCTTAAGTTCTGGTTTAGTGCATTGAGGGGAAGGAACTTACCAAGGAAAACAAGGTCCCCTTCCTGAAACTCAGCCTCATCTGATGCTGCGCCTCAACCAAGCCAATTAGTGTCCTCTTGGTGCCAACGCTGCCGTGCCTCAACCACTCCTCTTGGTACTCGAGCATCCCTCAGGGCTTACCTGTGGCACCCGGGATCCAGCCAGCGGGACCCCTGGAGCGGGCGAAACCATCACAGCAGTTCCGGCCAAGGCTCTCGGCTGTTTCCCGGAGGCAGCGACCGGCCCAGTTTCTATGGCAAACTCTACCCGGGCACCGTAACCCAATCGGCCGCGGAGGGCACCGGCTGCGGCGGTTTCAGTTGACAGCCCCCGCGCAGGGCACCAGGGCAGGGCTGCCCCTCCTGCCGCGCCAGCGCACGGGTCCCCGTGAGACCCCTGCGGGTACCGGGGCACACTGCCCCTACACCCCGTGCTCCTGCCCTGCAGCGCATGGGACGTGAGGGTGAGAGTGGAGGCTCTGTTTAAACGGGATCAGCGCTCGGGGCTCCTCTGGAAGACCAAAGGATTCAGATCACCAAAGGCAACGAATTCCTGCACATCCCTAAGCAGGGACGCAAGGAATCGCCATGCGGGCTGCGGTGCCACATGGAGCCCCTGGAAACGGTAAGGAACGGCGCATCCCCGCTCAGCACGCACGGTAAGGAGGTGCCCGGGACCGTCCGAACGGATATGGGGTTTATAACAGTGACTTCACGTTTATTGCTACCGCTTTACCCTTCGCGTCGGCTGCGCACGGAGGAAGGCGCCCGGCACACGTGGCGCTGCCCAGCGGCCTCAGCTCCTCCGGGAAGCGATCGGTGGCTTCTCCCGTTCTGGAGGCGGCCCGGAGGCTGCCCCGTCCCTTCAGCCCGGGCAGCCCCCTCCGCGGAGCCGCTGGGCCCCGGGAGCGGCGGCTCTGGACAGCGGGGCCTGCCCGGGCTGCTCGCGGTACCGGTACCGGGCAGGCGCTCCCGCCGCTGTAGATCCCCGAGCGACCGGAGGGGGCAGGCGAGCTCGGCGATCGATTAGCCGGCCTCTGCGGGAGGGTTGGCGGTGAGCGCTCCCCCTGCCGGGCGGGGGGACAACCGCCGGTGAGGGCTGAGGGAGCGCCTCGGGCCGGTGCCGTTCTGCCCTGTGACCCCCGCGGCTGAGGACCGGACACCCCGCAGGCCCCGGCCGAGCACCCCCGGGGCACCTCGGGCTCCTGTCCCCGCAGGCCCCAGGGCTTGGTGTCGGGCCTGCAGGTGCGCGGCTCCTCGGTGAGGCACGGGTGGGCCCGGGCGCTGCACCGAGCGCCGCCGCCCAGCGGCGCTAACGAGGGGCTTGTGTTGGGTTGCAGGGCGCGGGATGGACTTCGTGACGCTGTTCCTCATCTACTCCGGGTTTGTGCTCTCTGCCATGGCTCTGCTGTGGCTCTGCTCGGGGAGGAGGGAGAGCTTCCTCGCTAGGAGTGCCCGCGCTGTGAGCCAGGTAAAGAGCCCAGCTCTCAGAGCGATGGTCGTCTCCAGTGAACTCAACAGGTTCATTGTGCAAAATCGGTGCCACTGCCGCATCTCTCCTCTATAAACGCTCTCATGTGTATGGTCAGAGGGGTGATGGAGTCATGGAATGGGTTGTGTTGGAAAGGGCCTTAAAGCTCCTCCAGCTCCAACCCCTGCCGCGGGCAGGGACACCTTCCACTAGAGCCGCTTGCTCCAAGCCCCTGTGTCCAACCTGGCCTTGAACACTGCCAGGGATGGGGCAGCCACAGCTGCTCTGGGCACTCTGTGCCAGTGCCTCAGCACCTTCATACACATAATGTGCTGTGTCTCACATTTCCTCTTATTTTGACAACTGCTTTCAAGTAATTGGGATTGGAAATAGAACCACGCTTCCTCCCAGCTGGTGAAATCCAGCCCAAGCAGGTAGGAAAAGCCCATTTGTGTCTCATGTCTCCTGCATGTGCCAGTCTGGCTGCAGTGCTGGGGGTGATGGCACGGATGAGACTCGTGATGCTCAGTGTGGTGTTCAGTGACGCTGTAACACGTCAACTTTGAGACATTAAATAGCAACAAGGTCCCGTGTGTTTGCAGTTTCATGGTGTTTGCTGCTGTCATTAAGAGGAAGAAGGTGGGAGGAGGTTTGAGGATTAAAACAGAGTTACAACTGGTGGCAAATGTTTTAGGGGAAGCTCTTTAATGTGAGCCTGTAATAACACTGCAGGCTGCTGTTCCTAAGAAAGAGGAGGGAATGAAGAGCTTTAAAAGAGGATTAAGAATTGGCATTTTATTGCAAAAGCAGGGAATGAATTGATAAGGCACAAGCTTTTTTTTCTGTCTGTTGGACTGTGTCTGAATGAAGAGGGGAAAGGAAAAGGGGTAATATTCTTGGAAGGGAAAGGATAAGAGAATTGTCATTTAAATTATAAATAATGCTGTTCACATGAGTCTAAACAGACTTTGATTTTATTACTAGTGTTATACTTTTTATCATAGACTCCCAGGCTGGTTTGGGTTGGAAGGAACCTTAAAGCTCTCGTCCAGTTCCAGTTCCCTCCACGGGCAGAGACACCTTCCACTAGAGCAGCTTGCTCCAAGGCCCCATCCAGCCTGGCTTTGTATTGCTTTATAGACACATAGATCACTGTGCAGAGAAATGTTAATAGCTGCTTCTATGAAACATGTAACAGTCAGCAATTCAAATACTGCTGAGATGTAAAGTCACTGGCTGGAGAAATGGAATCGATGCTTGTTCTCATGAAGTACCTAAAGGTAATCCTGAGTAGCTTCTCTGGACGCTGTATTTTAAATTGGCATCTGACTATAACTGATGAAGGGTACAAGCCTGGAAGTTTAAGTTGTTTGACTGTGCTTTTATAAGATCCTTTCAGATATTCATTGTGAGGGAGATGAAGGCATTAACTCACACAGAGCACAGCTCTGAGCAGGTCAGCTTCCATCCCTGGGCTGTTTTCCTTGCTGCCAGTGGTTCAGTTGTGCGAGATGGTTATATTCATGCTATAACTCTTCTCACTTTCTCCTACTTCCATCATCCCTGCAGGCACAAATGGTGTTTGTAAGCGCCTCTTGCTCTGGTGTAAGCAGTGGCGGAAATACAGGGGATTGCTGTGCTGTACATGGGGGAATGATGGCTATTGAATGCAATGTTACACTGTACTGACACACAGTTAGTATTTGATGCAGGCTGCTTTCCTATCTAGTTCTGTGTTTCCTAGTGCAGAACACAGCCTCATTTTTGAAGCAAGACTTGTCGCTTGAACTGCTCCTAGAGGCATACCAGTTAAAAGAAAAATATTTAGCAGCATCTCAACTCTTACATATGCTTTTTGCCTTCTGGTCTTTCACATCTGAGACAAGAAGCTCTCACTGCATATTTTCTTTCCATGTCAGCTAGAAATAGGCTCAGCTGCTCTAATTTCTGCACTGCTGATGGAGCAGCATGTTGCTATAGAGATCTATCACCCTCTGAAGTGCAGAGTCAGACAGCCCTGCAGTCACAGACTGCTGCTGAGGAGCTCACTGAATGAACGCAGACACTTTCCTTCTTCATTGTGGCTGGCTGGTTTGAAGGAGCAGTTAGACATGGCTGAGCCATAGCTGTAGTTGAAGAACGGTAGATATTGGGGGGTTGGGGTGGGGGGTTGGTTGGGTTTTGGTTAGGTTGTGGGGTTTTTTTCCCTTCTGGAGGGCATCTGGCTTTATCCCTTTGCTTATCTGTGCTTGCATCTGTCAGATGTCCTGATGAAGCGTATTGTAGATTGGGAATTGCTCACTTCTATCCCCTGCTTAACCAGTTACCAGCCTGTAACCCGCTATAAGCTCCTTACAACTTTCACACATTAACCCAGATACGTTTGTGCCTGTTGGACTCCTGAGAGCACAGAACCTCACTCCCATGGTGAAAACCCCTGCAACATTCCTGCTGTATTCTTAGGAGCTCACCTACCCTGAAAATGAGCTCCCTCCCCACTGATACAGATCCGTAACCGAGGGGTTAGGTGACTTGTGTTTCTATTTGACCTTTCCACGGGCAGAAGCATTGTGCAATTCAGGTACCAACAGTGTTTTCATTTGCTTCAGGTCCTGTCGTTTGTGATCCCTGCACAGCTCCAGAGGGTGGCACAGAGGGTGCTTCACAGGCTCTTCCACACAAGGTATTGCACTTCTGCATGCTTTTGACATTATTTTTACTGTATTTCTGGTTCCCACTGTAACCTCCTACCCCCAACAGAGCTTTCAGTGTTACCCTTAGATTCTCTGTCTTTATTAGGGGTGCTTGTCAAGGATTACAGATTCCCTTTAAGGTTTGCCATGCTGTAGTCTGTTCCTTGCTTATTGTTTAGAAGATGGTACCCTGAAATATTTGACACGTAAAGATGCTGTGGCTCAGTGACTTCCAGTGTAACAGATGCTTGTCACACTGGTGGAGTACAACAGCATCCAGACAGAGCTGGCAACCCCCATCCTCTCCCTAAAATCCCATTACTCTCAGTCCAGCAGTTTGGGTGGCTCAAGAAGAAGCTTCACAGCTGCCAAGGTTGGGGGCATCTTCTTGTAGCCCTGCGTCTGAGAAGAGACTTCACAGGATCTTGCTGGATTGCACATGAAACAGTGGAGGAGAGAGCAGTAGAGGAGAAGCTTGTCTGCAACAGACTTCCCCCTGTAGTAAAGTACACATCTCTGGTTATTTAAAACTCATAATACAAGCCCAGCAAACTGATGTGTAATGCAGAGAACTGTCGTAAGTGAGCATTGCTTTCCTAATGTGTGGCTTACCTTGGCGTCTCTTTGCCAGGCTGCTGGAAGTTGTTCTCAATGTGATGCATCCCAAACAAACCTGTGTGCCAAGTGGTGGTGCAACGTGCCTCACAGAAGCTGCAGCCTGGCACTTGCTAACTCCTGCCACTCTTGTCTCCTAACAGCTGCTTAGGTTACTACAGGGTTTTTAAGCTCAGCTTTCACTGGGGTTTTCTTTGCTTGCAGAGCAGCACACAGCAAATGTCTTCTGGCAGAATGGTTTGTGCGCTATTGCTGTGGCATGTTTTGTCAGCAGCAAGTGATTATGAGACTTTGTGTTTTGCTGATGGGAAAAGAAATCCAAAGGACGTGCAAATAGCGGAAGTGAATTTAGCTGGTGTATCGTAAGGAGTGTATGTGAGAAGAAGAGAAGGAAGGCATTGGAAAGAGAAAACACTATTAATATACAGTCCATGCTGGCCTGAAAACCTGAAAGGTGTCTCCTTGTATTTGGAAAGTCTTTGCTGGTCACCTCTGAGGATACCTCTTAATCAGGATGCTGTGTAGTGAATAGACTGTCCCCTTGCTGTTACAGAAGCTGTTTGTTTGTTGTGCTGCACGTAGTCTTGCAAGCTGCAGTGTATGTGGAATACACATGGGAAGTGTTTGTGTACTGCTGGGAGCTGCAGTTTCACCTCCTCATCCTCCTGCTGCCCTACCTGCTGCTGGCTGGGAACGTGGGCTGCTTCATCCTCTGCTCCCGGGCCAATCCTGGTAAGCTCTTGCTGACTGGAAGCTGTAGCCGTTTGAAAGTGGAACCTAAAAAAGGCTACAAACACCATTACTAACTGTTTCTCTTGTTTCTTTCACAGGTATAATAACTAAATCAAATCATGTATCTTTGGTTAAGATTTATGCATATGATGGTGTGTTGTTTCAGAAGGGCGTCGTGTGTCCTACGTGTGGCTTGGAGAAGCCAGCCAGGTCAAAACACTGCAGTAAGAGTCTTAACTTCCTTGATAAGCAGCACAGTGGCACCTCCCCAAATCAGTTCTCCAGAGCTGCAGTCTCTGCCTTTCCTGTGCTTTGCTGGGCGGTGCTGTCAGAGAAACCAAAGTCTGTGAGCTGTCGTCTTAGGGAATGAAAAGGAAAATAGATAGCACAGCTTTGGGTTTAGTATTGGGGGTTTTTATGATGCAGAATCGAAATTGCTCTGTTTGCTTAAAATCATGACCATAATTCTTGGATTTTGTCAGATGAAAAACTATCCTAAACTATGTAAAAATCAAATTGATCACTTAAACCCCAAGCAACTGACTTGTCCTGTGGCTCCCTTCTCCCCAGGTTTCTGCAGCATGTGTGTACATCGGTTTGATCACCACTGCGTGTGGGTCAACAACTGCATTGGTGCCTCCAATGCCAAGTACTTCTTCCTTTACCTCTTCACACTGACTGCCATGGCAGCAACCACTGCAGTCATCTCAGCAGCATTCCTCATCCAAGTGGTGCTGCTCTCAGGCATGATGCATGGGAGTTACATTGATGACCAAGGACAGGAGCGTGCTGTTGACGTTCTCTTCGTCATCCAGGTGAGTTTGTGCTGTGTGGATTATTAGTTTATGTACAAAGGTTTAGCTCAGTCTTTGCTCTCAGGAGTCTTGTTAATCCTCCTCTTTTCACAGGCAGATGTGGGCAGATGCAGGGTTTTACCACCTTCACACAGCTAATGCAGTGTAGAACACTGCCATTGCAGAATGCTTTGAAAGTACAGGATTTTTCTCACAGTATTTCATTCCAGTCTCCCATTCTTTAGATTTCTGTCTCCAGGCTGCTTTCACTGAGCAGATCTGGTTCACAGGGAGTGATTTCACATTCCAATGACCATCTGCTGCAGGAATGTTTAGGAAACAGTTGAAAATCCTTGAGATACCTTCATGGAGATGTTCAAGCAGGACTCTACTGCCCTGGAATTTAGATACTTGAATGTTTTCTCTCTCACATGCAAACAAAGGGTGACTTTGAGCTTCTCTAGCACTTGAGCCATTTGCTTTTCAATCCCCTCATCCCTTTCTGTAGTATGGCAGTGAGGTGATAGGCAGCAAATGCTTTCTCTTTTCCTCATCCTAAACACCAGATGTTTCAGCCTTGGACTGTTATAAAGGGATCTTGGTGAGGGAGCATTTGCTCATATTTGAGCTGTACCGTTCCCACTCCCCAGCATTGGAATTTAGCTCAGGAAAGAGCTGCTTAAACTGCATCATGTCAGCAAAACCTGAAGTTGCACCAGATTGTGCCTTCTTCATTTGGCAGTTTGTTTTCAGATGATCTGCGTTAATGATTTTCTTAATTAAGAAACCCAACAAGCAGAACTCTGCTATGAAATACAACATTCAGAGAGAGATGGATGGAGAAAATACTCCCACATATTAGCCAGGCTTTGGGAATCTGCATGCTCTACTCAAGGATTCAGTCACGGAGCTGACAGGGGGCTGTGACCTCCTTACTGGGGCCCCACAGTTCCATGTGTGCCCAGATGTGCTTTGCAGCTGCATGTTGAGCAGTCACGTCCCTCCATGTGACTTAGTGCCCCATCTTTGTAACTGAGTTGTTCTTTTCTTTCTTTGCAGCACCTTTTCTTGACCTTCCCTAGGATTGTCTTCATGCTTGGCTTTGTCATTCTCCTCACACTGGTTCTGGGTGCATATTGCTGTTTCAATGTCTATTTGGCCTTAACGAACCAAACTTCCAATGAATGGTATAAATCCAGAAGACATGGATGTTGGCACCATCCAACACTGCAGCCTCATGACAGACAAGCTGTCTACAAGAACATTTATTCTAAAGGAGTCTGGGGGAATTTGATGGAAATCTTTAAGCCTCCTGCAGTGCTGGAAAGCAAGAAGAAAACATGAAGATCTCAGTGTTTGCATGTGCGTTTTTAAGCTTTCTGTAAGACTTTATTCCAGCAATGAGCTCTGATGCCCAAACAGCTTTTGTCAAAAGGTGACTGTATCTCAATGAAGTGATTGGAAACTGTGTTTGCATAAAGCTGACCAGTCTGTCTGTGACACTGACATTGCGCCAGTGACAGTGGCCTGTAAGTCTTTTCAGACACAATCACAGTGCAGAAGCATTAGGATTAGGATCAGCTGAAGAACACATACAGAAGGAACTCAGGGTTTTATGGTTAGTTTTGTATGCTGTGTAATATATACCACTGTATAACAGTTCCTCAGTTGCTTTAGTCCATCTTAAGTAGGTCTTCCTTCCTGCAGGAGACACTGCTGTATTCCTGCAGTGTCACAGATGTGGAAGTGGCACTGCTTTGTCAATCATTCACCTTTTTCTTTTGCCCTGCAGGAAAGCAGTAACAGAGCTGACTGCAGTGCTCTGGTTAACAATGCCTCAGCGGAGCACTATTTAAGATACTTCCCTGGGTGAGATCTCTGAGGTTAAGCTTGGTCCTCTTGTTTCCTTGTTAGCGGGACTGGTAGTGAATTGGCTGGTTCGGAGAGACAAGTTGGGTCCATCTTACTGGAGTGAGTGTTTCTCCCTGTGCACACTTGCAAGGGAAGAGCTAACAAAGAGCTGCTGTGAACTGTGAGGAAGCTTCATCTTTGTGTGAGTATCTTTGCTTGGCAAATGATTAACCCATTTCTGTTAACAGTATGGAGAAGAGGCTGCATGGATTTAGCTGAAAGACTTCATGATTACTGGCAGAATCTGAACTTGCAGAAACCACGTTCTACTGCAGAAGGTTAGGATGGAGCACCTTGAATTTAGACAGGAAACTATTACAAGTGAGGCGCTTGGTGAGGTGCTGGCACAAGGTGCCCAGAGAAGCTATGGCTGCCCCATCCCTGGTGGTGTTCAAGGCCAGGTTGGACGGGGCTTGGAGCAAGCTGCTCTAGGGGAAGGTGTCCCTGCCCATGGCAGGGGGTTGGAACTGGATGACCTTTAGGGTCCCTTCCAACACAAACCAGTCTGTACCAGGATTCTGTAAGTGAACACTAGAAGGCACTTCATGGCTGTCCCTCAGAAAACCCTTGGCCTTAATAGCAGAAGACAAAAGTTAACAGAGCTGTGCAGGTGGCCTCTGCCATCCCTCTACCTGGGATCATGTGAAAGGCTCCAAAGCACACATGTACTGTCAGCTTTTGGAGGCTTGTTTGGGGAAGAAGTGCTTGACTCACCTAGTGATGAGGATTTCCTAGGCACAATGTCAAGTGGCCCCATTCTCTTTCCAGACATCCTTCTGTTTGAGTGACAACAAAACAGAAATTGGCCAAGTCTAGTAAGAACTTTAAATAACTTTATTTTTACAAAGGTGTTTATTTACATGCTGGAGCTGTACAATAGGCAAATAAAAACCCAGATATGCTTTAAAAAAAAGAAACTATCATATACAATATGGCTTTACACGCCACCAGGCTCCCCTCAGAGCAGCCTGTCTGGCACTGCAAGGGTACAATGATGCATTCTTTCATAGACCAGTACATAAGGCTACTTGTCCAAGATATAAAACGAAGATACTGCAGTACCATGCCTTAGCAGGCATAAAGGAGTGAGGTTAAAGGCATGAAAGTTTGAGAGTGGTGGTGAACATACACCAGAACTCCTTAGGTTTGGTTTCCTTGGTTTGCTTTAAATGCATATGATTTAAGTAGTCTCTTATGAGACCCTACATCTTTGTTTCACTTTCTGAATGCTTTTGAACACCAGAACACCACTGTCCTGTGGTCAGAGGTCAATGCTTTACAAGGAACCTTCCTTTATTTGAGGCAGCTGTACAAACTACTGAGACCGTCAACCCTGGTGCATTGGTCACTTCCACAGTACAACCATGCAGATGATTTTAGCTATCGGTACTTCCATTTTAAACAGGAAACATCTCAGGACTGTACCT
This sequence comes from Psittacus erithacus, assembly GCA_009867235.2. Lineage (NCBI taxonomy): Eukaryota > Metazoa > Chordata > Aves > Psittaciformes > Psittacidae > Psittacus > Psittacus erithacus. The sequence goes on from WYDI02039983.1 coordinate 36,222, forward strand.
TCCTGTTAAGTCACTTCCCTATGGAAGCATTCCTTGCCTTGGCAAAGGTAGGACTGCTCAAACTCCCAAACTGAGAAACCCAGGAAGTTCTACATTAGCATCTGTCACTGGCTGCATGCTGCTCATCACACAATGAGAGTCTGGACTTCCACCTCTGCCTCCTGCGAGGCAATCACAAACTCTCCTGCGTGTTCCATGATTTCAATGTCCTCAGATGCCACCATGGTCACCGTCGCCTCTTCTGTCTCGATGCCACCCTCTGTGGTCAGCACTGCTCCCTCTCCGATGGCAGAAGCCAGTGTCATGGCCACCTGCTCAGTGAGGCTCTCGGGTGTGGCAATGGTGATGGTGTCTGCAGCATCAGTGGTTACTTCAGAGTTCTCAGCCACAGTGACGTTCTGCACAATGATCTGGTGACCAGAGTTTGCTTGATTCACTATTTGCTGCACGACCTTCATAATGTGGCTGTCGACCTATGTGGACAGAAAAGAGGACTCGTTATGTCTCGGTGTGGTGTTCTCTCTTAAAAGTATGGACGATTCTCATCACCACAAGCAGGGCAGTGCAACAGCATTTAATTCCACTTTCCTCCAGCTGTTGAAGTACTCATCACTCCCAGAACACAGACTCCTAGAACATGTCATACCTCACGTCACTGAAGATGTTTTGCCAGCAGGACACTTAACACAGAATCATAGAATGGTTTGGGTTTGAAAGGACCTTAAGATCATCTAGATCCATCCTGGCCTCCAACACTGTCAGGGATGGAGCATTTACCACTTCTCTGGGCAACTTGTTCCAGTGTCTCACCACCCTCACAGTAAAGAACTTCTTCCTTCTATGTAACCTGAACTTCCCCTGTTTCAGTTTGACCCCTTCACCCCTTGTCCTATCACTACAGTCTCTAATGAACAGTCCCTCTCCGGCACCCCTCAGATGTCAAACTATTTATAGACAAATCCAAGCAGTGCATGCCAGGACCTTTGAACTGACAGAATCCAAGCCAGGTGCCCAGCCAACCTCTGACTGTGCAGCAAGAACCATTTTTAGCATTCTGGAATGCGTTGCAAGGACCGAGGGCTACCAGCACTAACCCAGTCAAATCCAGTATGACGAGTACAGGCAGCTGTGCAAACCTGCAGAGGTCAGTAAACTGATTATGTGAAAGTTGGGGTTACTCAGCATGACTTTCAGGACCCCAAAAGTGATTCATTTCATCTACAGCAAGTCCCCATAATAATCCATGTGGCTGCTTTACCTCATGTCTTGTTCCCTCTATGATTTCAGTAGCTTCACTGGTCTCCATGTCTTCAGTAGCAGTCTTGAAAGACAAAATATGATGATTCTCTTTTTAGATTATTACCAAGATACAAGATACTAAGATCCAAGAGTCTGTTCCCCTCCTGCTGCAGTAGCTCCTCTAAAGCCAACTCCTCCTTGACATTACCTCCAAATCCCATTGTTAAGAGCTACTTAAAAGCAACTAGCAGTGCTCACAGATAACCAGAAAACATCCTTTCTCAGCAGGACTTGGCCAACTGGCAGATTCTTCTCCTATTGGAGAACTGTGGCAGCACTAAAGGGACTCAGTAAATTAACTGTGTTATTCTGCACTGATGAGTACTGGCTTTTTGTCACAAGGGGGGAGAAAGCAAAACGCAGAATTCATTGCTTTTGGCAGCCACAGCCAGTTAAAAACTGAGATTATTTCTCTCCTCAGTTATTTATTTAAGTTAAATAGAAATGGGAGAAAATAATAGGTAAAAGTTGAGGGAAAGCTGAAGCAAGTCAGTGAGGACACAAAATGTGGTATGGTCAGTTCTCAGTCTCAGCTTTCTCATGAACTGCTGTCTTCCTGCATTCTCATTTTCCTGCATACATTACAGGAACGCTTTGGGAAGGGGGTGAAGTAGGCTCCAGGTGCCCTCCTTCTGAACAAGGTTCTTTAATCCTACTTATTCCTAGGGTCACGCATTGGCTAGATCCTATTTTACCTTCTCCCAAGGGCCTACGTGAGGAACATCATACGCAACTGCATTTTTAGTGACAAAACACCGTGCTGAGGTCAGCATACAAAGGCATTACCCACTTCTCACCTCGATGATGTACTCCTGAGTGTCTGCCACCACTGAAGAGAACTCCACCAGCACCGTGTGAGGATCTTCGGAGATGACTGTGGCAGCCAAGTTGTCAGCAGACTGGCTTTCCTCAGACACCATCACTTCCTCCACCTCTTTCAAACCCAGGAGACAGCCACCTGGACGGTATTCCAAAAATGCCAAAAGAACATAATTTTTCATAAACATCTCAAATACAGGAGATGGTCATTTCCACGTTATATCCAGGTCCTCATGGAAAATACTATGCAGCACAAATGTGGACCTGTAACAGACTACCACTGACAAGTCTCCAGCCACCAGGCTCTCATCCCACTGAGATCAGCCAAGTGACAGCCCGGAAGAGGCCCAAGTGATGCCAAACAGAACTGAGACTGGAGCAGAGCCACTGTCCAGTACAGTGCCAAAAGACACACAGCTCAGTTCAGACATAAATCCATACTGGATCTCAAAAGCTGTGTGTGAAGAACAGCATAGCTTTTCTTCTTACACATTCCTGTATCTACCAGGGAACTTTTTTTTTTTTCCCTTCCAGTGAATTTGTATTGTTCTTTGCAATCTAAACACCTCATCATCACTACCTGACAAAGCTGGAAAATCCATGCTTAGGAGCTAAAGAAGCAGCAGGTCCAGTGTAATTAATCTGATCAAACAAGATTATCTGTGAGAGCTCAAGACATTTTCCTCACAGAACAATCCATGCTTTGTGTTCTTATAGTTCACCTCTTCCCCAGCATAGGAATCGAGCTCTCTCTGGCATTACTTTGTGGAAATGTTAATTTTCTGCCTCTTTGTGTATAGCCTTGGGCCAGAGCCCCTTCACAGTTTGGGGTAGGCTCTGGTAGGGTGCAGGCTCTGTCTTCTCTACTTAGGACAGTGGTGACACTGCAGAGACCACTTGAGCTAGAGGTTGGAGCGGAGAACCCACAGCACTGCTGCAATTAAGAGTCTTGATGCAAGTCCTGTTTTGCTTATCTTTATTTAGATGATCTAGATTTTATATTAGAACTGATTTACACTGTTCAGCTGAGTTTTGGTCAGAAAGATCACAATAGAAATATTCATTAATATAGAAAAAAAAAAACATTCTACGTCTCCTGATGCAACTGGGATGCAGATAAATAGCCCTGGATGCCAGTCATTAGCTCCACTCCGAGAAACCATCACCGCTCAGCCAAAGAGTAGCTCATCCAAACCCAACCTGAGACCACCCCACACTCCTCCTCATCACAGCCAAACTCTGCCACCTCACCTTTAGTTTTGAGGTGCCTGTTGAGGGTGCCATGCTCTGCAAAGCCCCTCCCACACCTGTAGCACTTGAAAGGCTTCTCTCCGGTGTGGTGGCGGATGTGGCGCACCAGCGAGCCCTTCTCCCGGAAGCCACGGCTGCAGAACTGGCACACATAGGGCTTGTCCTCCAGGTGTGTGCGGAAATGGACTTGCTGGGCATTCTGTACCAAAGAGAGAAGCAGGAGAAGGGAGCTAAAGGGAATTGCGAACTGGAACAAGCAGTATTTTAGCTTCCTGGGTAAAAGTTAACATCTTTGAGGACTTCCTTCTTGTGTAAGACATGACAAAAAACAGGTTTTACTATTATTACATAGAGTCTTCCAGACAGTTTCTCCACAAATGTGAAGGTTTTATTAAGCTCTTAACTGGAAGCTGTGCCTGCCCACAGCAGAGCATTGGAACTGGATGATCTTTAAGTACCCTTCCAACCCAAACCATTCTATGATTCTATGACTATCCTTCTTTTCCTTGCTAAAAAGCCTCTTTCTGGAGCTCCAGCTCATTAAGGGGCAAGTGGCCTCTGTTTTTCAGGAGCAAAGCCTCCTAACTTCTCCCAAACCCTGGCTCTGGAAAGGGAAACCTGGAGGGCAGGTTGTGGTGAGGGAGTTCACCTTTGTCTTGTACCGCTTGCCACACTTGGGGCAGGAATAGGGCCGCTCATCAGAGTGCACTCGTCGATGCCCCTTCACATGTGCAATGGTCTTGTAGAGCTTCCCGCATTCTCCACAGCGGAAACGCCGCTCATTCACGTGCACTTCCTGGTGCTTCTTTAGCAGATAGCCCTTGGTGAACTCTTTGCCACACTCCTCACACTTAAAAGGCTTGTAATCTAGAGAAAGAGAGAGAACACGTGGTTGGTACAGGACAACCCTCAGGAGCAAGTACCTACTGCATGTTGTAACAGAATCCTTGCCAAAAACAAGAACCAGGAGAAGAAGAGAAATTATATTAACTGTGTGTAAGGTCTTCGTCTCATTCAGAAGTGAATTCTGCTCCAATGTTGCTCTCATGGCCTTTGGTGCCTTTCAAGCAGCAGGTCCAGACTACTGACCTGTTCTGCCTTGCCAACCTTTTTCCTGGCTTCTTCATCAAATTCCACTTGCAAGGATGCAGCCCCAAAATATGAAAGTTGGGGGTGTTTTGTGAGGTATTTCTTTTACCCTTTATTCTAGAGCTCACCCAAAGTCAACCTTTTCATATTAGTGTGTCACTAATTGTTTGATTTTAATCAGTCAATTTTGCATGGCTAAGGCCATGTAAAGGCAAGGGAGTTGAAACAAATGTGAGACACTTCACATTTTAGACACTTTAAGCATAGCAGCAGAACCTTACCTAAATGACCTTTGATGTGTGTTTCAAGGGAAGTAGCTTCACTGAAGGCTTCGTTACAGTGAGGGCAAACGTAACTTTTGTACCCATTTGTTCTTTCTGCATCTGTCTATTGGAAAGAAAATGGTACAACGTAAGTATGTTTGTACTGGTGTGGATAGTAAGTATTGCTACCCAGATTTGCAGTTAAATACTCCAGCTTTGACCAGGAAGAGATCTGTATTGTTAACAGGAGAGACAGAGAGCACCTCTGTGTCCTAACACCACACTTAAAGCATATGTGAAATATGTTTAACTGTAAAATCTGACACAACTCCCAGGGCACAGGGAGAGATGTAGAGAGGGTAACATGCTAACAGTGCTGTGCACAACCAAGTGCGGGCAAGGAACATTACACAATGAATCTATTTATGGAATACAAACATACAGCCTCTGCTTGTTCTACTTCAACACACTGCTCCCCACATGGCTCCTCTTCTGCTTCCACCACTTCATTCTGCAGTCCTTCTGCAGCAGCCACAGCAGGCTCTGTGTCTGGCTTCTGCATCTCCTCCACAGCGACTCGCTCTATCACAATACCCGAGTTCCTCATGGCCTCCCTCAGCAGGTTCTCACTTGTTGCTTCCCCCTCACAGGGCAGCTCCTCAGGATGTGACTGCTGAAGGAAGGAACAGTCTGGTAACTGGTACAGCAAATATACCCTCAGCCCTCTCTTCAGAGCCATTCTTTCTAAAGTATCTAGTGCTGTCATACAGGGTTGAAAAGTCAGCAAAAGAATGGTCTTGGACTAGGGAGGAAGAGTAGGTGAATCTGTACTCTGAAGACATACGGTCTGAGGGATGATAAGCCTTTGCTGCTATCACAGTGTCTTGTAGCAGGGAATGATCAACAAAAACACCCTTCCACCTTCTGTATGGTTCAGTGCATGGTGGTGAATCCTACACATCCTCCTGCATGCTACAAATGTGCTACTAAGCTCAGCTGGACTAAAGCAGAGCAGAACTTTTTTGTTCTTGGGTGAAAAAGCAGCTCATTAACCATTTATTCCCATCACACAGATTTTCAACACCTATGAGAATTCTGTTTGTGAGGTGAAATACTTCAAAATACCTCTCTGCATACAGCACATGAAGGGCCTTTAAGAGAAAATACACTCACATCTTGGTCCAGGGATTTTGCATCGACAACAGGAAGCTCCTGCATTTGAACGTGGACTTCGTGAAGCACGTTGCCTTTTGCATCTGTCACCAGGTGAATGACGGGTGAGCTCTCGATGGACTCGCTTGCTATTGAGGAAACAGTGTCTGGGTTTGAACTAGAGGATCCTGCAAGAAAAGCAGCACAGTGAGCCACGGGTGTGCTGCCACCCTCCCCAGCCTGCTGTGCCCAGCAGAAAATGTGCCTTAGAACACAAGGTGCCTGCTAAAACCAGCTCTGTTCCAAAGCATCATTGTTCACAGTCACTGACTGGCTACAGAGCTTCAGGTTAATACTTTAGCTCTACAAGTTACTTTTTCCTATATAAAATTAGAAACTGAATACCAGAGAAGTGGGTTTAATTTATATGCTCAGTTCTCCAAGACATGAGGCAAGTGCTGGCAACAGCACTGACCTGTTGGCAGATCCTCTTTATTGACCACTATTTCTTTGTTCATGTTGAAGCGAATCTTTTCAGTGCAGGGTGTAAGAGATTTCAGGTGCCGAGTCAAAGCTCCTGATTCCCGGAAGCTCTTCCCACATTTCTTGCATTTGTAAGGTCTTTCATCTGGGAATGACAGGAATCAAAACAAGTATTAAGGTAACCACTGCCAGCATGAAGAACACCTTCAGCTTCCTACAGCCAGCCCTGTGCTTATCCCTTGTGATGCCTCCCAGCAGCCCAGCACTGTGGAGCTCAGTGGGCTCAGCTCAGCAGCAGAAAAGCACCAGTAAATTCCACTGGAAGGTAACCTGGCTCGCCACACAAAGAGCACACCCCAGCAAGGAGGAGCTCTTATTTTGCAGAGCTCTTACCAGTGTGACGCCGATGGTGTCGAATCAGAGACCCTTTTGTCCTAAAGGAAGTGCCACAGAGTTTGCATTCATAGTCCTTCCTGCTGCTGTGAGTGATCATGTGAGCTTTGAGGATGCTGGCCTGAGGAAAGAATTTCATTTTAAACGATGTTTCAAGTCACAGAACCCCAGACTGGTTTGGGCTGGAAGGGACCCTAAAGCTCATCCAGTTCCAACCCCCCGCTATAGGCAAGGATACCTTCTACTAGAGCAGGTTGCTCCAAGCCCTGTTCAACCTGGCCTTGAACACTGCCAGGGATGGGGCAGCCACAGCTTCTCAGAGCTAAGGTTAAGGATTTTAGAGGTTAAGTATTTTACATTTCAACTGTAAACAAAAACAGTGCTCCTTCAGAAAGTAGGACTTCCCTTCTGGAAGCATCGCATGCACTAGAACAGCACAATGTTGAGTCTTGGGATATCTTGGTGAACTTCCAGCCTAAATAACTCACTAACCCAAACACAGAGGTGATACTTACTGTTTTGAATGTCTTCTGGCATAATTCACATACATATCTCCCTTCTTTGTTAACCAGCAGCTTAACCTTGATCAGTTCTGTGGAGATATCCTGCTCCGGATCATCAGGGTTGCCTGGCTCTTCTGGGACTTCCCCATCAGCGTGTCCATCTGGGTTTTCAAAAACATGATCTCCTGCAACAATGACTTCTTTGATGTGCCCACTACCTGGGAAGAGGGTAGGACAGTTATGTCCTTTGCAATAGAGCTTTTCTACTATATCAGTTTATTGTTCTAGCATTTCACACAGTAGGAGGAGGAACAGGTACTTAAAGCTTGAACATGGGTCTCTGCACAGTTCTCACTATTTACTTTAGGTGATGGAGCTGGTGCAAGGCCTGGAGCATAAGCGTGACAGAGGAGGGCTGAGGGACCTGGGGGGTTCAGTCTGGAGAAGAGAAGGCTCAGCAGGGACCTGATCGCTCCCTACAACTGCCTGACAGGAGGATGGAGCCAGGAGGGGCTGGGCTCTGCTCCCAAGGGATGGGACAAGAGGAA
>WYDI02039984.1:0-18305 GCA_009867235.2 Psittacus erithacus
ACAGGCTGAGAAAGTTGGGGCTGTTCAGCCTGGAGAAGAGAAGGCTGCTTGAAGACCTCATAGCAGCCTTCCAGTATCTGAAGGGGGCTTATAAGGATGCTGGGGAGGGACTCTTCACTAGGGACTGTAGTGAAAGGACAAGGGGTAACAGGTTCACACTTAGGGGAAGTTCAGGTTAGATATAAGGAAGAAGTTCTTTACTGTGAGGGTGGGTGAGGCACTGGAATGGGTTGCCCAGGGAAGCTCTATCCCTGGCGGTGTTCAAGGCCAGGCTGGACAGAGCCTTGAGTGACCTGGTTTAGTGTGAGGTGTCCCTGCCCATGGCAGGGAGGTTGGAACTTGGTGATCTTAAGGTCCTTTCCAACCCTAATTACTCTATGATTCCCAACCTAAAGATATTGATAACAAACATTTCCCCCCCCCAACCCTTAATTTGGAAAGCTTATACCACCCAGATAGAGATGTCACTTGAAGTAGTATGTTTCTTCCATTCTACAGACTTCTTTCATGCGCGGGCTGTATCATACAGATTCCACTAGTGCTTGGCTTGTTTCAACAAGATCAAAAATTAAGTATTTACAAAGCTCAGGTTAATACTAGGTTAAAATCACCTGAGGATATGGGTAATGCCTGAAATTGATCATATCACAGATACTCTTCCCTGTTGCTACCTCATATTTAGCCATTGCAGCAATGGCTTACATCAAAACATAATGCTTAGAAGTTTCACAGGTGCCATATCATCAGTTCAACTTCCAGTTGAAACAACTTACAAATACATCTCTGGAATAAAATACTGAGAGTATTTTATTCTCATGCCACTGAAGAGCCAAGACTCTTCAGTGGCAGACTGCCTCTAAAAATAATAAAATGCATAAATAGATGATTACAGTAGTTTCAAGATCATACCTGTGACTGTCTGAAATGAGTATAAAGCATCTGCCCAATATTTTGGGTATGAGAGAGATCAAGGGCTGCATCCACTTCATCCAAGATGTAGATCGGGGCAGGGTTGAAGAGAAGCATAGATAATATCAAGGACAAGGCCACCAATGATCTAATATAGAGAACAAGAAAGTTGTGAAAGAAGTTACAATTAGCTAGATATATGAACATACACATACTGCGATGGAAAATAAGCAAACAAAAACCCCACAAAGTTCACCAACCTTTGGCCTCCACTAAGTTCTGTTAAGTTTTCCTTCCAGGTATTTCCTAAGGCAACTCTGAATTCCAGACCATCCAAGACATTCTGGGTTTTGGTGGGTGTTAGCGTAGCTTTGGCTCCCGGTAGAAGCAGTGAGAAAATTGAACTAAAGTCTTTATTCACCTAGAAATCCGACGAGAAAAAGTGTATCTACATGGCTTGAATCAAGAGCACAAACAGCTAAGAAACTTACTGGTAAGCTGCACTACACTCTAGTCATTTTGCTCAATTTGACCGAATGACTTCTTACGTCTTGAAGATTAGTATGTTCAAGATAGTGAGAAAATATTAGCATATAGAATCTTTGATTTTCTCTGCACTGAAAAGAGAAGCAACACCGAAGGATCAATATATAACACCTCACACTAAGCATTTTAGAAGGATCAAATGAAAGAAACACTGTAAGGCTTTATTTTATCAGACAGGGAAATGGTTACGCCCTACCTCAGCTTTATTAACTGATAAATTATGATTTCTCCCAACTAAAGGACTAATAAAAATACAAGCAGCTTGTAAAAGGCTTACACTAGCATCCTTCCCACTCCTTTTCTTCCCAGACTTACTTAAGCAATGCCCAGTTACTGGATAGGATGCAACTTTGTCAACATAGATTAAGATTTCCTAGGCCAAGGGACATATCTGAGAACACACTTACTCAACCATCCATGATGCTGTTAAATACAATTCACTATTTTTTTGCCAAACACAATTTTGCAATGAAAAGGTACCATTTTTTCAGCGATACCTTGTTATGTGGGCAATTTAATTAACAATTAAAACTGGTAATTCATTTGTGAGCAATTTTATCTGATGTAGTTGATTTTCTCAAAGGCCAAAAAGTGGAAGTTTTCCTGGTACAGCAGAAAAGAATGTGTTATGAACTTTCCATGTAGAATGTGAAAGGGAAAATTTTACATTTTCATTATTGTTCATGATACAGGAAAACTAGTAAGAAGGCAGTGTGCTTAGATAACAGAAACATAATTCAGGTGTTGCTCCACCAGTATTACCTATCCTATCACTGACAGGAACAGTGGCTACACCAAAACAGAAGATTTTAACTCTGGTCAAACACTGATTAATGCAAACAAAAATAAAAATAGGCTGTATCACTGTTTTATCCAAATTCCATGTGAGAGAGTTATTTCAGCATGGCAGTTGCTTAACCTTTCTTAAAATTTTGTGGGCCCTAATAGGGAAACGGTAAAGTAGTTTTGTAGGTTTAACTGTATCTTTACAATTATCAGAGAATTCATGTGTTACTGTAAATGGATTGGACCAGAAGAAGGTAAATGGCTATTTCATAACTTAAATAATAGGAAAGATTTCTTCTGAAAAGAGATATTTTATTTTTTTCCCCTTTTGACATATGCACAACAGTGATCTAGAGATAAATCTGATCCTCTGCTAAACTAGAAGACCTCAAGTGTCATACCTTTTCCCATGCCATATGTAAAGCTGTGATTTTCTTCTGGTCAAGTTCTTCAATAGCTGAAAGAATTTTTGTCTTGTCATTCTCCACAATTCTTTTTTTCCTCACTAATTCATTGTACTGGTGCAAAGAGAAGAAAAGATTGATTTCAATGAACTTTGTGCTCAATTATGTTTTAGTGCTAATCCTACAGTTTCATTGTTTATCAGTTTTGCAACTATGAAATAGCCATTAGCCACAAGATTTGAAATCCAAAGCATTCATTTAGCTGTGTTCAGTTTTAGGGTATTACTTGCAAATTAAAACATTAGAATTTTCAACAACTGGCAATGGGAAAACCCAACATTATTCTGAAAGTTGCACTTCCTTTTCAAGTTAATCATGTTTCATTTGCTTTTCCATAGAAGAAAGGATGCTTCTGGAGACTGATGGGAAGAACAGGCCAATCCTAATCATGAAACAGTATCTGAAAAGTTCAAGCATCAGTCAATGGACTCTTGAGACAGTACTGGAATAGCCTCAAGACAGATGAAGTCAAGACAACCTCGGACCACTTTCAAGCTATCATGCTTGAAGATGAACATTTATTTTGATCTGCATCATTTAATAAAGTATATTAATTCTCAGATACTATAATGGATACCACGAACCTTGCCTAATGTTTCTGCTGCCAGCTTAGGGTGGACTGAAGTGGGGAGAAATTAAACTACTCTTTTTACCATCCAAAGTCAAGGTTATGCATAACCTAGAAAACTAGTGCACAGGTGAACAGTCCAAAAATTTAAGATTAGTATAAAAGATTTAACAAAAGGTTTCCTGCTACCTCATAAAGATAGCTTTATTTTTTTGTGTATTCAGAAATGGAGCATATTAAAATACAGAGCTAGGTTATATGTAATACCATATACCCAACCTGCCTAGTCTTTATAGGTTGAAGCACAGAATGCTTACCTTCTCTTCTGTATCAGAAAGCATAGACATAGCTTTCATGTTCACATTCCTCCACAATTTCTGTTTTGTCTCCTGCATTTTCTGCAGCTTCTGATGTGCTTCCTTAGGATTGCTTTTTTTGAAATCATAGGCTGTGTTTGGCTGACCAAAAAGATGCTTCTCTGAAGCTATCCACTTATGCTCTTTCAGCATTCTGGTCACCTGTAAGCAAGGAGATATGTTGACATCTTGTGTTTTGTGGGTTTGGGTTTTTTTTTCCTCCTTATCAAATGTGAATTACTTTAAAAAAGAAAAAACCCAACGTCCTGAAATCACAACATTAATTATTCTATGCCAGTAAGGCACAGGTGTTTGGCTTTATAATGCTTCGTATGATTTCCAAGACTGTAGATGATGCAAGGTTTTAAGACAGCTTTCACATCATTATTACTTAGAACATGTTTTTCTCTATATGAACTAAGCCACTGTCACTAAATCTTGAGGTTAGCTTCTTTAATTAGTTACCTAATTTGTCAGTCAGAATGCTTTCTCATTCACCATCATCACACTGTAATCTACTCTCTATCAGTCCATATTGATAAGCTTTGTTACAATTGCCAATTTCCAGCCCTCATCCTGGGATAAAATTTTCACAAAGAGCTGCACAAGAACAAAAAGGCTATTTCCTTTATACAATTTCACAAGATGCAAGGAAAAGTACAGTTCTGAAATACCGTGGCAGCAGCATCAGCAGCCCCCTGTTGATGTTTCTTGATGTTGTGGTCTAATTCTTTAATATTAAGCTGTAATTCATTATTTTGTTCTCTGCATTTTACTATCTCTGCAGATTTGGCTTTAATTTCTTTATCCTGTGCCATAATTAGTTCCTTTTTCTTGCCCAGCTCCTCCTTTGATCTCTCTACAGATTCCTGAAAAGTAAATCAAACAGCCATTTATTAGCTTCTTTAAAAGGCTGCCGTTGGACAGTAGTTAGAAGAGAAGGACACAGAAAGAAGAGAGGAAAAAAAAAAAATACCACATGCGACAAAGAAGCCAAAAAGTAACTACCTTGTCTAAACTCAGAGTGCTGGTGAGAAAATCCAAACAACAAAATACACATTATAATTTCAGCTTTAGGGGATCATATCGTCAGTAACATCAAAACAGATAATGAAACAATATTCACTTTTACCTTTGTCTTAGACACCTCAGCTTCCATAGCATTAACTTGCTCCTGGTAGTGTTTGATTGCATTATCTGCAGCCTCTATTTGATGTTTATAGGAGGTATGTTCTTTTTCTAGCTCTTTAAGTTCCAGAAGTAAAGCTTCAAGCTCCTACAGAGACGTTTTCAAATTAAACAGAAATAATTAAGATTCAGCGTGATGTCATAAATGCTGTAGAATATGAACAGTGCCCCATTCTTCTGGCAGGGGGCAATCCCACACAAAAACTGCACACACAAACCCAAAAAACCTGCAATGAAGAACCTACAACAAAATCCAACCAAAAAAAAAAAAAAAAAAAAGAAAAGAAAAATCAGCAATTTCTATGTCAGTGACTACAGATTAATATACTAACTTCCAAAAACTGACAGTATTAAAAATTTAGGAGAATCAAATTTTCTGATTACTGCAACATTGAGAAAAATGCCAACAAATTTAAGTCTTACCTGCTGCTTTTTTCTCATTTTTTGGCCTGAATCCTCTGCCTTCTTCTTGGCATCATCTAGTTGCATCTTGGCATTTTTCAGTGCTTTTTTACATTCCGATTCTGCATTTTTCATTTTATTTTCCAGTAGATTGTATTTATTTTTTGCTTCCTGATGTCTCTCTTCAATTTTCTTTAATGTCTCTTCACACTCCTCTGAATCAAGAAGTACAGTACTGAGACTGGGCATCGTTCTTACCTTTAAATTTAAATCCTAAACTCCAACTGAAATAAATGTCTTGCCTCTAAGAGAAAAGAGTTCTTGCATGTTTGCTAGTTATTAAGTGAGCTATTTCAATGATTACTTTAAGACAGTGTGCTGTTAACAGTTATTGTTAGGGCACCAAACAGGCCAGTCATTAAAACTGGGCTAGTGTATGCCAAATCACATGATCAAGAAGTAACTAATCAGATGGCTACCTAATAACACCTCATACCTAGGATACTATATGTCTACATATGAATCACTTCTGTCCATCCTTTTTCTTTACAAGTTTATTTATTGCTGTATTTGCTTCCATTTACATTTTTCCTTAACTATACAAACAATACTTCTTTCCAATGTTTTTTGTTATGCAAACTATTTATATGGCTAACCTTAAATGACTGCAGAAACCGATGGCTGGGAAAAAATATAGATTATTCAAATATGGGATTAAACCCATTTTAAAACTTCTCTGTAAAGCCATTTTCTCTTTTATTATAACATATTTAAAACACTTAAGAACATAACCTTTACTGCAAGAGAATGGCTGACCTTATGTGAATCACCTCTGTGTAAGTCTATTCTGATTATGTATTTGTTAAATATTCCAAAATATGAAGACAGTATTTTCAAAGTGAAAGATATCTCTTTCTTAGGCAAAGATTCTGCTACTCAAACAGCCAGATATCCATCTCAGTATCAGCAACTAGTTTTCAGTTAAAAGATTAAGAACATATTTGTCACCAATGGTTTTCTTCAGGGCAAGCAGCTCTTCCTCGTGTTTATGATAAGCACTTTGCTGAAGCTTCATTTCCAGCAGCTCTGCTTGCTCACAGTTCATCTCCCACTGCTGCTTCAGTTGTTGGTACCTTTGAAGACAGTAACAATACACACTGCTATAATGAAGGGTACCGAGCACTTCCATTTCAAAGTTGAAATAAGGATATTCAGAAATAAGCAAATACCTGTATTTCCATTTTAATGTGAGATACAGTGATAGCTGTAGGACCAATAAGCTTAAATGCATGAAAATGGTATAGGTGCTTTAACAGTAATGGTAAAATTTGTAGGTAGAGTTATTATATATGTAGCTCCTGTTTATGTAGCCCTGATAAGACAAACTAAAAGCAAACAAATGCAACACGTGGAATTCGGCAACAATTCAGAGGTCATGTGTTTCAAAGCAGCAGCATGACAGATGCCAAGCTGAAACATTAAGGTAAAAAAGAATACCTAAAAGGTCAAAATATGACCTCTTGGCCATATTGCTGGAAGTCTATTTGCTGGAACTCATACCAATCTGAAAAACAAATCCAGCTAGTAGATAACATATTACGCAACACTACTTCATCGAGGGATTTTTACACAATTGACTAAACATATCTTTATATTCCATCTTTTAAAAAGATCTTTAGTATCTGAATAGCTGAAAATCAGACATACTTAAAATCATTTAAATCATTATAGTAAAATCACTCAGATATTCCCCTTTATTATCTGTCTATTTTCTTGGGAGAAAAATAAGAGCCATCACAAACTGAAATTCTGTATGGGTGTTACAAGATACAGCTAGAACAGATCTATTATTCAGCGGACTTCATGAAACACTGGAAAACTTTTATGTGATTTCAAGTAGACATCATTGTACACCTTTTTCCCCCTCCCTGTATTACCCAAAACAAAATTTTTTTGCATGTGCTATTTAAAAACTAGATTTGCTTGCTTACAAATTATATTAGGGAAAGAGAGGGAGAAGAGGTAGGAGAGAGAAAGGGAATTATTTTCTGCATATTGCACTCTCAATAGGCCCTATGCCCTCCAAAAATACTTCTTTATATTATACTTATTGAGTCGCATAAGAGAAAAGATATTTCATATTGAAAACCATACTTTTCAGCAACATTCTTCAAACGTTTCAGCTCATCCACTACAGAGTGAAGTTCAGATTTCTTCATTTCAAGTTCTGTTTCAACCGCTTTAATTTCTAGAAGCTCAGCCAACACTGATGCAGCCTGTGAACTCGCACCTGTGTGGCGGACAAAAAAAAGTCAAGCTAATAGGAATTAAGACTAATGGATTCCACACTGGAAATAGCAAATTCTAAATGTTAATAATTATGCACGTTGATGATTTGTTTTAATTGCAAAACAGAAAGGCAGCTAGGCTAAAGTTACAGTAGCTCTCAGTGGAGAAGACTACCTGTTAGAGAACTGAGTTCTGCACACTCAGTACTACACATGCATTTCTTGTGAAATCAACTAGCTTTTCAAAATTACTAATTACGTGTAAAGTAATTAATTCTAATTCAGAAGTACCTGAATGACTTTTAAAAGTGCCTGAATTCAAAGCAACTTTCCAAGAGAATTATATAGCCAAATAAGACTCAAATTTTTAAAATCTAAAGTATTTCATCCAAATAGTTCACCATTATTTTTAATTAGTCTAACTTTATTTGAGCTCAAGACTTGACAGTTCTTTGCTCAAACACATCATATTATCCCCAGTCTATAAGTCTAAACAAAAAGATTACTGTTCATTTTTATAAAAAGCATCCAGAGCAGTAAACAAATCAACAGACACAGCATTATTATATGAATAAAACCAGTAATTGCCTCCATGAAGAGTGCCCTGGGGGTCAAATATATCTCCATCAAGTGTAACACTTCTTGTCATTATCCTTTTGTCAAAGGTAATTTTCTTAGCACTATCCATGTTATTACAGATCAGTGTTGTTCCAAAGACATATTCCATTGCTTTCTGTAGTTCAGATTCATATTGAATTAGAGAAAGTGGTAAATCCAAATTATCACAACCAACCTAGAAAATCAGATGAAATACAATTACTATGCTTTAAGTAATGAGAATTTTCAGATTTGTCTTTTCTTGATAAAAAACCCACTTTCTAAAAACATCAGTACATTTTAAACCAATCTTTTTAAAGTGGAATAATTGATATCCATTTAACCATCACACAGCTGAAAGGATACAAAGGAAAAGAAATAAAGATACACCCAAGCCCTACAGAAATCCTTATTAGTATAACCATTGAGAAGCCCATGTTTTTAGCAAAGAAACAATTACAAAACTACATAAGCAAAATAATGTAAACAGTGTACTTATTTACACACCAAGGTTTGGGCCAACTTGATCTTCGCTTCACTAATACATCTGGACAAAATTTTGTTTAGGGGAATGATGGTGTACCGATGCTTTAGTTCGCCCTTCTTCAAAAGCTTTTTGCACGTAACCTCAAAAAGAAGAGTTATAAATAACTGAATACATAGCTGATTTTGTAAAGTAAGACAACAGAGCATGGCAAGGTGAATATATAGTTGCCATTAACTATGCATGACACTCTTGACCCAATTTAAACACATACATGGGTCGAAACCACCTCTTAAGCATTCAGTAACAACCCTGAATCACACAACCTCATCCCAACATTCGAGTTCTGTATTAAGGTAGTAAACATACCTCTGTGTCCACAATAATGTTATAGAGTTTCCCTCCAGCCACTGCTTCTAGGGCTTTTGCTTTGGACAGATCTGTCACTGTGACAGAAGAGACAACTAGGCCTTTCACATGATTGGGATTCCAATTTTTTTCTGGATCTCTTAAAATAAATTTAAATTACAATAATTACATGTTTGATTCTCTTCCACGCATCTTATAAAAATTTATATTTAAAAACTCATACTGCTTATTATACTGGTATAAGAAATTCTAAATGCCATCAGGAAAAAACACACAGAAAATGATTAAATTAAATACTTTAGAGCAAGAGACTTCCCAATAAAGAGTCAGTTACAGAGTCATTAAAAGGAAAGCAAGAGCTAATCAACTGATGGAATTCTCCTGTGTGTCTCATAAGCCACACTTAAATTCCCCAAAAAGCACTTTCAAATGTCTTTGGGGTTTACACTGAGCTCTTACCTGTATTCAAACCGTAGATGAGGAAACTTCGCCATGAAGCCTTCATACAACTCTTCCAGACGGCTGATGTCATTAGTCAATGCCTTCTTTTTTGCTAAAAAGGCTGCTTCTTTCTCTTCTAAAGAGTTAAACACAAGCAGTAAACAAACATCCAGAGCACAGAAATCTATTAGCTTAAAAAATGGTATGCTACACTGTTTATCTGCATATGTTGAGAATACGCTATTGAAAGACTTTCTAAAATTCTTTGTAAATTTCCAGTTTAGACAAATTAACATCACAATACTGAAAACTGAAAGAAAGAGTTTAGAAGTCTGATGTGCTTCTCTGAATGTCATTCTGATTATCCATTTACAGTTTCAAGTAGCTTCTGCCACACATTTACCTGGAATGAGAAATGAACTATAACAAGTGTTTTAGCTAGGAAAACAAGGAAGGAATGCAAAGGTTGGTCACTCTTTCCATCTAAATCTTAGATGGAATTTAAATTCCCCATCAAACTTTAAGACATTTGGCCTAAAGTTTATGAAACGGAATTATTTTAAACTGTTTTCTCTGGAAGGCAAGAGCTTGCACAGCTTTGACCAGACAAATTTCTTTGTGCATCAAAGAAGCATACTTGGTTTTTTCAATTCCTTCTTCTGCTGGGTCTGGATAGGTTGGAATTACCTTTCCCTGTAGCAGCACTCATGGTGCTGTGTATTTCTAGTAAAAAGATGTTGATAACACACCAGTGTCTCAGCAACTGCTTAGCAGTGAATCGCACAGCATCAAGGTTGTCCTTCCAAACCTTCTTCCAAAGGCTAGTAGGCTGGGGTGTGGGCAAAAGTCTGGGAGGTGACGAAGCTAGGACAGATGACCCAAGTGATATTCTGACCATATGGTATCATCCTCAGCAACAAAAGCCAAGAGAAATGGGAAGGGAAGGGAAGGGGAGGAAGCATGCCTTATTAAGGTATTTTTCTCTCAGACCAGCCACTAAACTGGGAGAGAGAAGTAAGAGAACATGTTGAGAGCAACAATTCTGCAGACACCAAAGTCAGCGAGGAAGGAGGGCAGGAAGTGCTCCAGGTACCAGAGCAGAGATTCCCCTGCAGCCCATGATGCAGACCACTGTGAGGCAGGCTGTCCCCTTGCAGCTCTTGGAGGTCCATGTGGAGCGTACATCCACCTGCAGCCTGTGGAGAACCCCATGCTGAAGCACGGGATGCCTGAAGGAGGATGTGACCCATGAGCAGCCCATGGGTGCAGGCTCCTTACAGGACCTGCAGGGGACCCATGCTGGAGCAGTCTGTTTCTTCTCAAGGACTGCATCCTGTGGGACAGACTCATGCTAGAACAGCTCATGGGAGACTGTCTCCCATGGGACAGACCCCACACTGGAGCAGGAGAAGAATACAAGGAGAAAGAAGCAGCAAAGATGTGTGCTGAACTTACTACAACCCCATTCCCCAACCCCTTGGGGGTGAGGAAGCAGAGAATTCAGGAGTTGAGCTGAGCCCAGGAAGAAGGAAGGGGTGGAGGGAATTGTTTTAAGGGTTGTTTCTATTTGCAGTTATCCTACTCTGATTTTTGAATGGCAATAAACTAAATTATTTTCCTCAAGTTGAGGCAGTCTTGGCTGTGATGTAATTGGTGAGTAATCTCTCCCTGTCCTTATCTTAACCCAAGAGCCTTTTGTTATATTTTCTCTTCCCTGTTCAGCTAAGGATGGAAGTGACAGAGAGGCTTTGGTGGGCACTTGGTGGCCAGTCAGGGTCAACCCACCATGCTTTTCCATTTCTTTTCAGATTCCCCAAAAGTTATACACCAGAAGTCTGTACAGACCATCATAGTTCAGGTTCTTCATTTGGTTCTCTATTTTTTCTTTTGTTTTTTTGACAGCTTCAAATGCTTCTTTGTCTTTCTTGTACTCTCCATCCATGTTTTTAACTTCAGATTCTTTTGTCTTTAATTCTTGTTGTACATGTCTCAACTTCATTTGAACCTGTAAGCAGTAAAAAAATACGTAAACAGAAAATCTTCAAAGAGACTCTTGCAGGTGCAGACTTGGAACACCTGCACTAACAAGGTGCTTATATATTCTGTTGGAAATATTACTGGTTGCAGAAATGCCAAAAAAGCAGCCTTTGTTTTTGAAAGGGCACATGCAATTTGGAAATAAAAACATCAATCTTCTATTTAGATACAATAACTTGTGCAAGCACATGAAAGAAGTCTGAGAAGAAACAAGGTAATGTGGGACACAACTTTCCCCAAAAGAATTTTTTCCTCAAAGTGAGATAAGCAAGGTATGCTTTCAACTTTGAAATCCACTGTGAGAACTACCCCAGCAAAGATTTTCTACCTTAAGATAAACAAGTAGTGTCTGGTTTAGTCATGTGACTAGCACACAATTTAACCAAGGAGAAAATAGTTTCTTCTGAACATTCTGTTCCCAGTCGCAGACATTTTTATTTCAATTCCAGTAAGTTTTACAGTAGAAATGTCTATAGTACAAATGCGTATCATGGACAGAAGTCTTAGTTTCTTTCTATCCAATACTGTCAGTCATTTGAGTACAAGAGTCCTAGTTCATGCTTTAAATGCCGGTTTCCATACTCCCTCACAGCAATGTTACAGCTTTTTCCTATTTGTGTATATGTATGCAAAGGTTTTTTTTTCCCTTTTTATCAAAAAGGGTCACCTTAATGCACATGCCAACTTGCAAAATATCTGGCATAGATATTCTGTAAATCTTTTCACTGATCTTTCAAGAGTGTCTCATTTGGTTTTCAGACAATTTTTCAGAAGAAGCAGGAAGGTTGGTCTGAAATAGGCAAAGCTTTTATTCTTACCTGTTTAGCTTCTGTTGCTGCTTGGCTGATTTCAGTTTTGCAGATCATCATCTGCTTAGAAAGAGTACCTTCTTCCCCATCACCACTGCTGGATGAGCCAGCAGACACAGCATTAAGTTGTGCTGCAGCTAAAGCAGTTACATCTTTTTCATTTACTTCCTGTAAAGCATTTAGTTCTGTCTTTATCTTCTTTACTTCCTCCTCCTTTAACACAAACGCTTTAAAATCCTTTGGCAAAATAAAAAACAATAAAGGAAGAGAGAACCTGAGTCCCACTAACTCTAAATTCATGCTGTTTAGATGAGGAGCTATGAGTAGTTTTCATCGACTACAATTCTATAACCCTTTGTCAGATTTTGTGATCTTAGAATTTGTTGTTTTATGTTTCCAAGTACATTCGTGCCCCACGAGTGCCCTGAAGATCTACAGGGACAACAGCTGCCCAAGGACTAAGATAAACAGCTCTTTCTTCCCTGTATCTAAAGAGTAGGGTATTCAGCACTGCTCTTGCATACAAAAAACCAACCCCATCAATTTTCAGAAGTATGCAGAGATTTCTCCTTTAATTTTAAGGATACCACATGCCCGGAAAGCATAATCCTTTTGAAGCTATAGGGATCTATCCTGAACTTAACACAAGTTCTCAATAACAAAAAATTGCTCTTTCTTTGTATATGCATCACATTTGTCTCTAATGGGAAACAATGCCTAGGCCACACAAATCAAACAACGCCCTTACTATTTGTTTCTGGTTTCCTGATGTAATTCTTGCCAATCATAGGATTTCTTATCATAACAGGCAAGAAAAAACATCTGTCCCGCTCAGTGAGTTAATTTAGTGTTTAAAGAAAATGATATACAAAGGTCTTACCTCCTCCATACTTTTTACCAGTTCTTTACGTTTAACCTCTTCACTTTTTAAGTTTTGCTTCTTGAGATTAAGGGCACTTTCTGCCTTAGTATTAACTCTCTGGAGCTCTGCAAAAGCCTCTTCCAGTGAATGGAGCACACCACCAACTTCCTACAATAAGAAACAAAGGAAATTTAATTTAGCATTTTCTATTCACAGCTATATGTAGAAGAGATATCTGATCAAGCAGGCAGCTAGACTCCAATGCAAAGAGCTCAGAACATCTCTTCCCTCTGAATTCCAATCTAATTGAAGACACTACTGAAGACCCATATTATGGGGCAATGTCTCTGTACAAAAGCTGCATTTATAGGCATATAAAGACCCTGTGGACAACCTGTATCTAACCAAATCTACTGCTCCCAAAAGTGAGGCCAGTGCTGGTCTGTACTGAACAAGAGTTTTCTACTTGAAGTGTATTACTTTTGAGACATCAACAAAAGGGGAGGAGAAAAAAAAAAAATCTGTCAAAATTTACCATTGACTGCAGAGTGGAAACATTAGGGCGCTTTCTATTCTTCAGTTATCATTCATATACAGCAATTGGAAGTGAAGCATTTTGGACAAATGAAAACTTTGAATGGATGTATTTTAGATGATGGCTAAAAATGACAGGAAGTAGTGTATAATCTAGACAACTCACCAGACGATAAGAATTCAAGGGTATATTATCTGCAAAAATAATTCCCATCTCACAAAACTCATATTCAGACAAGCATGACTGTTCTCACTTACATCATCCCTTTCTTTTTTCATCTTTGCTATTTCTTCATCAAGTTCTGTCTGCTTCTTTTCATTTTCAGCCATTGATTCTTGAAGCTCCTTCACAGCAGTCTGCATTTTCTTTAATACCTCAGTGGAAGATACCTTTGCCTCTTCAGCTAGAGTAAACTCATAAGCTATAGTGAGGCGGCTTAAATTTTCTACTGTTCCGGCTAGTTTTTGGTATTCTAGATAGGCTGATCGATCCTGAAAAGACACCAATTAGAAAAACCTCTAAAATTTGATGGAAAATATTAAGTAAGACAGCTACAGAAATCTTCTAAGTACTTCTACTAAAATTCTTTGTAGGAAAGAGGAAAGATTTTCTGTGTTAAACAACATACTCAGTACTACACATTGCAGGCCTTAGCTAAATGTTACCTAATGCAACACTCAATTCAATTGACTGTACAACAGAAATATCACTTGACAACTTCTTCGTGGTTGGTGGTTTGTGGCTTTTATTAGTGTTTTTTGGGTTGCTGGTTTGTTTGGGGTTTTTTTGTGGGGTTTTTTGTTGTTGTTGGTTTTGGTTTTTTGGGTTTGTTGTTTGTTTTTTTTTTTAAGAACTATTATATGCTTTTATCTTCTATTTTTATCTAGTTCTTTTGTTTTCTTCCATCTCCCCACATTCCCCTCTAGGATTTCCTGAAAGTCCTGAATGTCACATTTTCTGTGCTTGGACAGAAGATTTATTTCTCTTAAATAAAACCTGCTGTTGTTTTAACCACCACACACCACATGGCATCACCATGACAATACGTTTTAGCCATCATGGTTCAAGGTAGCTAGAAGTATTTTTTGTCAGTAGTTAAGGGCCCTACTGTTTTTGTAGTTTTTCCATACCTCTCTCAGTTTATGTAAGGCTGGACTGATAGTCTCATCTAAGACCTGAAACAGAAAACAGATCATTTATATTCTGATTTTTAAAACTCTTATGTCTAAATATGACTACCTAGTTCTGGGTGCAGGAAATAAATATTTTAAAAATTAAAAAACACACTACAATAATTATTCAGTTATCTTTAGCAAATATAAAAGAAAGTATACTTTATAACATGTAGTACCCTATTAATTTCTTTCAGTTTGGCTTCTTTCTTCGCTATGGTTTTCTGGACAGTCAATTTCTTGCTTTCATACAACCCTGTACCAGCTGCTTCTTCAATCATAGCTAAAATCTAAAATAAAGCAAAGCAAAGCAACAAAGATTTGATGTTTCCTTTGATGTTAGACAGGTTCAATTCAGAACTGAATTGAACATGTCCTATCCCTCTGCCATCTTCTTTTTGTCCTTCTCTCCCACCTCCCCTAGCCTCCTGATTCTTGGCATTCAAAACAAATCGGTAAAACTTCAGACAAAAAAAAAAAAACTTCAACTTTTTTACCTCTGGTGGCTTCATATTTAGAACTTTGGTAATTTGTCCCTGGTAACAGAAAGATAAAATAAGAACAGTGGTCTTGTAATGTGGAATTCTACAAACAAAACTCCCATACCTCCATTCATTTTTCTGTTATGAATTCAAAAATTATTTTTCCTATTTTATTTTTTCGTGTACAAGGATAACCGGTTTACTGAATTACTTAGCTCTTGAAATTTTAAACATCACTTCTTCACACAGAAAGCTTGAAATGGCCCTTACATCTTAGGCTCATTTTCCACATTCCTGATTACATCTTAAAGGAGTAATGCGTACAGTTTGTTCTAGTCTTACCGAGTTGCTGATGTTGAATAAGCTCTTAAATCATAAACTGGATTTTTTGAGATTTAGCTTAGATGGAACTAGAAGGAAGCAGAATAGGTGCAAAACTTTCTCTCCCCCCCACCCAAGCTGGGACTTTTCCACTTGAAACTGTAGATCCTACTGTTTCATTAATCCTTGCAAACAGTGCAGGGATTTGTCTAGTCCCTGTGTTGATGTTTATACGGGCCTTTTCAATTGGCCAGCACTTCCTTTTGTTAATTGTAACTTAAGGTATATCAGCTTTATTTAAAAAACTGTCTAATACTGCCCAATAAGAGCAAAGAAAATCAATGTCATTTTAGCATAATAATAAAAGCAACACTTATCTGTTAAACAGACAAAAAGGGAAGTAAAATCAGAATGTTTTTGAAAAAAGCTTGCTACATCAGGTCTTGGGCTACAAGACACATATTTTAGGGTCAAACTATGCTGCAATAGAAATCTTAACTATTTAAAGGACATTTCATTTTTACTTGACAAGAAGCTGCTTTTCTCTGATCAGGAAATTAAGTGTTCTACCACTGTCTCTCCTGCCTCAAATTTAGTGCAACTTCTGTTATTTTTTGGATTTCATAAAGATGCACACAATACCTGCATAATGAGGAAGTGAGGGTTATTGATGTTGAGTCCAACGGAACAAAAAAGATCCTGCACACGACTGCTGGTAACATTAATACCATTGATAAGATACTTATTTCTACCTCCAACGATAACCTGGAAAGGAAAAGAAATGGAAATAACTTTAAGGATTTAAAAGTTAATTCATATTATGAGAATATAAATGGTAATAAAAAAATCTGATAAAATACCATATATCCTTACATACACATATATATGCATACTATGCAGAACATCAAAACAGATCTTATTGGACTGAGAAGATATTTAAAATATTGTCCTGGATTCAGCTGTATCAGTTATTTTTCTCCTTCTTAGTAGCTACTGCAGCGCTGTGTTTTTGACTTTAGTCTGAAAACAATGCTGAAGTTGCATGTTTTGTTAAATCTCCCTCTTACTTTTGTTAATGAGTGGTCAAATCCATTATAAAATAGTTCTTGAAAAAACAAGTATTGCTCCCTTTACGTCCACGCTGCCTGTTGCTTTGCTTTCTCACAGCTTCCCATGCCCCTCCTCAATGGCAGAACATGAGACTAAAAACTCCTTGATCAGGGTAAGTGTGATTTAGCAAAAACTAAAAACAATCAGCATTGTTCTCAAACTAACATTGAAAACACAGCATTGCACTACCTACTAAGGAGAAAAATAACTGTTACAGCTGAACCCAGGACAAATACTTAACTAAAACATAAAAATGTTTTATTGAGGACAACACTGACAAGAAAATTCCGAAAATCCACAAGTTGTCATTTTTTGTTTGGTTAGCATTTTTTCTTGATTGTTTTGTTGTTGTTTAAATTTGGGAGACATCTTAATCAGAAAGATAAAGGCCAGGTTGGACAGGACTTTGAACAACCTGGTCTAGTGGAAAGTGTTCCTGCCCATGGCAGGGGCATTGAGACTAGGTGACCTTTAAGGTCCCCTTCAGCTCAAACCATTATATAGTTCTGGGATAAAGTTTCTTTGCTCCTGGAGACCAAGTTTGACACGCAGTTTATATAATTAAAAGAAAAATATTAAAGCAGAAGAAGAAGCCACAAAAGAGAAAACAACATGCTTTCTGAACATGATTTCATTATTATTATGTTTCTGTGCAACTCCATGGAAAACATTACTGATATAATGCATCTAACAATATTACACTAATTTCCCAAGAAATTACAATTTTTTAATTTTTTTTTTTTTACCTAGTACACTGGATTTACTTCTACAGTTTGTGTTACTAACTACCATGCAGAAGCACTGCCTCAATTGCAAAAACTCAGGACTTTAATATTTTATTTTTTTTTGTCCTTAAAAGGTCACTCTGTTGGGCATGTTAAAAAACATATTAAGGCTACTAAGCAATGCAGATGTTAAGACTCACCTGCCTAGTCACAGAGATCTCATCACTGCTTTCAAATCCTAGTGGACTCGCTTTCTTGTCAGAATTATCAAAGGTAATAGACACAGTTGCTTTAGTAATTCCAGCTTGCCCATTTTTATAAACTAGGTCTTGCAAGTTCGAAGCTCGCACCTAAATCCATAGAACAGATATACAGATTTTTGAAAGAAACTTATTACACAGCTTCAGTATGTTACTGTAGACTTTGGAGAAATTAATGAAAAAAAAGCAGATGTAGCTGTAATTCAAGAGTTTATGTGAGACTGACATAGGGGAGATTGCTAGCATTGTAGAACCACAGGCAAAGTGTACCAGTCTAGTTTTAGTCACCTTGCTAATTGTTTCTACATGAGATTCCTCACAAAAACTGAACAGATGTTTAAAACACCCAAGCAAATCAGATGACTAGTTCAGTCACCAATACATACATACAGCATGGAATCATAGGATTGTTTGGGTTGGAAAGGACCTTAAGATCATCTAGTTTCTACTCCCCTGCCATAGGCAGGGACACCTCACACGAGACCAAGGCTCTCTCGAGCCTGGCCTTGCACACTGCCAGGGATGGAGCATTCACAGCTTCCCTGGGCAACCCATTCCAGTGCCTCACCACCCCCACAGTAAAGAACTTCTTCC